>OV725081.1:17705678-17797970 GCA_928085145.1 Nezara viridula
CCCTCCTCCAAAATTAAATCTTGATTCGGTAATGTATATACTATTATTAGAGCATAAGTTCGTATGTAATAATTTTCAACTTTAATTCTAATTAAAGGTGATATTTTGTAGTCTGCAACTGATATAAGTAGTCTGCTACTATGGAAAATAGCAGATGAAAATAAAATATGAAATTATTCTAATAAAGCATAAAGAAATATAAGCATAGAGTTTTTATGCACTCTAGTAAAACAATAAATAAATTTATACATAAGACCTTTTGAACTAACAGTATTGAAATTCATGATCAGTATGCATTTTTTTTTTTTTTTTTTTTTTTATTAAGCATAATCAAGTATGGAATATTCAAATACGACCCTCTGTTGTTGTATGTTGAAGGGTAACTGTAAAGGCTATTCCGATTCTGCTTCTCTCAGAGATTTTATTCTCATATGAAAAATTGTATACCTTGTAATATACAACGGAAACGGTGAGGAAGCTATACTGACCTTACTTGGCAGACGTTTTTCTTAAGTCATAGTTATATTTATATATATGTAGATGCGTTATAATTTAAAAATAGAACATATTGTTACTGTTGTAGCGAACCTAAGTGAAGTATTTAGCTTAGATCACTTATACTCGCAAAAAAGGACAAGTGAAAAAAAAACTTCCATTTTGGAGGCTTCAGCCCAAAAGCCATCCTCCCCCCTATAGATCTGACAGTGTAGCTATGTAGTATGTGTATGTGATACGTAGTATAATATTCCATCAAAAGTATGATAACATGCATTCACTATATGTAATATCTAACAAAATAGTAAAAGGAGGTAAGAAAGATAAGTATTAAGGCATAAACACATTAAAAGAAGAAGAAAAATTCCACCATAAATCAATAATTTCAATATTTAAATTTTTTTTTTTTTTTTTTTATTATTTTAATGGAATTTACAACTGTATTACATAGAGAATACAATAAGTAAATGAGAAATTTGTAACATGGCATGTACAACATGAAGAGAAACTACCCATTGGTAGAACTCAAATTAAAGTTCTATATTAGAAGATCCCGAGGCCATCTTCTTTTCAGACGCCTCGGAGGGTTATCAGGGATTGAGGAGGAAGCAAGGTTTGAAACGAGAGGATTCGGATGGTTCTGCAGTTTCTTATGGAAGGAAAGGTATCTGGATTGGGCCAGATCGGAAACATATGGAACATTAAGGTCTTTATGGATGATTTTATTTGTGACAAAGTAAGGAGCGTTGAGGATTTTACGAAGGATTTTGGATTGTAAAGATTGGATACGAGAGGAATTCGATGGTTTAGTGGAGCCCCAAAGCTCAATTCCGTAAGTCCAAATAGGTCTTATTATTGTCATATATACGAGTCGTTTATAATTGATTGAAAGCTTAGATCGTTTGTCTAGTAAGTGCTGCAGTAGTCGAAAACGTCGGGCGGTTTCTAGTCGTTTCAGTCTGGTATGGGGGTTCCAAGTGAGTCGTTTGTCAAGGTGGAGTCCTAAGTAGCGGATTTGCTCAACAGGAATAAGTGGAGTATTATTGAAGGATACTGTAGGACAAGAGGTCATAGGTTTACGACGGAGGGTAAAGGTGATTTGATGGGATTTGTTGGAATTTATTTTTATTCTCCAATTTTTACACCATTCTTCAAGGCTTGTGATATGTGATTGAAGAGTTTGGGATGCAATTAAAGGATCGTTATTAACTGATAGGATACACCTGTCATCGGCATAGGTGGTGATGACAGTGTTGGATTGGGTTGGGATGTCAGCTGTATAAACTGTGTAAAGGATAGGACCTAGGATACTACCTTGAGGAACACCGGCAGACTGAGTAAAAAGAGATGAATAAGCATTGTTATGATTGACTTTGAAGTATCTGTCAATATTTAAATTTAATATATTTATAATATCTTAATAATTGTTTTTGAACTCCTAATGAAACTTTCCGAATAGCGACAAGAGAGCTTTAGCTTCATTTATTTATGTCTTTTACGAATTCACTGCAAAAATAAACATTTTTTTCAGATGAGAACTTTTTTTTTTAATTAAAAATATATATATATATTTTTTATTGGGCCTGAAACCGCTCTGAGTTCTAAATAATCTAGACACCCCCTTGATAGAATCCAATCATTTAGTTAAAAAAAAAGTCTTGATATCGTATAACATACATCATCATATATAAATCATACTTACATTGTCCTTATAAATCTTGATCTTCATGTATTTCACCATTTTTATTATTTTTCTTTATTTATTTACATGCTTGTGCTATTTTTATGGCATAAACATTTTAGTCTGTGTATTTTTTCTTCTTCACTCTTAATACTTACATCATATTGTCGATACAAATGCTAACTATCGAATCTAAAAATCACCACTCTAATATTATTATAAATTCAGCTATATAAGAAAGCTATAACATAAGAAATATTCAATTTAAGTAATTAAGAATTAGTTCACTGTAAACAAGACAAAGTTCACTTCAAATTGATATACAGTTTGTCATTATTAAAACCATTTTAAGAGGACTTTTGGGCGGTTAAGCTAAGCTAATTTCTGTTTAAAAAAAAATCATTAAGTATTTGCAATTTCATTTTATTATACAACTATACTACAGATATGCCAATATCACAAAAAAATTGTTATTTGATAAGCTTTAAGTCCATATTAATTAAGTCGAGATCAGAAAAAAATTTGAGATTCATCTCCTATTATGAAAAGAAATTATATAATTTTTTCTATCCAGTCACCTAAAATTCCCAGTGTTTTCAACAAAAATGACAACCAATAATTGTTGGAAAGCTTTTATTTCTTGTTTTCCATGATGTGGGATGTATTGTGATAAACATATGTGCCTAAATACACTTCTTTGTTTTTGGCAATAAAAACTTCCAAGTATACAAACAATTAGTTTATTTGTTGAAATATAATTAAGTTGACATTTCAGGAAAATTATTCCCAACTTCAAAACTTAAGTCATACTTTTAATTAATAATTAATGGCAGAATTCAAATTGAAACTGATATCTGGAAAGGTAGAACAATAGATGTATAATATACCATTGGTAACCAAAGAATTTTAGAAAATTTGATTATTGTAAATGTCTTGTTTTGTTGAAGGAATAATGAATTTCATGGAATTTTTTTTTTTAATTTGGCTTGATAAAATTGATACCAATAATCCTTAATTATTAATCACTCTGCTCTTACCTTTATTATATCATGTATAACTTTCTAATTAAGAATTAGTCTAAGATTGCATTTAATTCTTCTTATAAATTAATTTCAAACTACTTATAAGTTCGATATTTGAAATATTTCATATCAACAGGGGAAGAGATAAAAAAGTTTAAAGAAAAAACTTTATTATAAGGTTTACATTAACATATTTAAAACAAAAAATTCTGAAGCTACATAAACATTTAGGAGTGATGGAAATAAGTATATAAGGTTTTACAATAAAAACTTAATTGTAGATAAGGGATTACAGAATATCTAAACTACTTAGGCCCCATTCCGGCAGATTGAAATTTGGAGACCCCCGAGTCTGAGCTGATGTTACCCTTATAAGCCTGAGCATTGGCGGCTGTGGTATCTTTTCCGACCCCGACTGTACCTATGCCAATTCCTCTGGCAACTTCCCGTTGTGCCTCTCTTGGAGCATTTTTGTATTGTTGGCCGAGCCTTTCAACATACTGATGATCCTTCTTGTTAGACATCTATAAAAAAAAAAAGTTGAATATCATATTAATTTTTTTATTAATCTTAACCTAAAAATGACAATGTTACACTCATATAATAGTCTGGAAAATTGTTCTGTAATAACCAAATATTTAATAAGTTATTTTTAAATTTCAACCCCAACTTATTAGAAATGAGCTGGCAGAAATTGATAACTTGTAACTGAGTTTTAATATTTATTGATGTAATATCAGGATTTTTTTACCATTGACAATTTTTTTTCAACTTAATTAAAAGAGTAGCTTCCGGTACCCATGCACCACATTTATCTGTTACTATTTTTTCTATTTATAATCATAGAAAAATAGAACAGTGTTATACTGAACATTATTAAATGTTTGTGGAAGTTTAAACAAATTTATGGATGTGGTTTGATATATGGTAAGGAGTTCCAAAAGGAGTTAGCACATAAATTAAGAATTTGCTGAAGGAATTGGTTCTATGGGAGTGAATATATCAGATCTATAGATAGAGATCTGGTATTAAGAGAGTGGATAGAGGAACTAATATCAGGAGTTCTAGAATGTAGGGAAGTTTTTGGTTTCAAGTAATTAAAACCAAAATACCATGATGGAGCTGCTATTGTTAATAATTAATGTAACAATTGAAAAGTAGTAGGATAGTATGTTGTTATAAATAAATATTTATAAATTCCTAACATTTAACATCCATAACACTTTAGACTCAAAATGTTTTTAATCAAATGTAACCTTAATTATAATTATTAATAAATAAACAAACAAAACATAAGAAAATGTGAATACTACACCTTTGCAAGATAAATAGTGCTTGGACAATGAAGTGCAGCAGAGCTCTGTTGAATGCAGAATAATCCAGCCCAGCTGGTACAGGGGGTTTATATAGTTTCAGTCATGTTTCATGGGAATCACATAGAATTTGAGGGGAATCACAGGAAATAAACCACTATAATTCTGTTATTTACATAAATAAATATGATGCTTAAATATGATTTTGAACCAGTTATTTATTTTGATATTAAATAAAGTCTTTTAAAATAAATATAATATGTATTATATTTTGTCCGGAATAATTTTCATAATTATTATTTGGTATGATAATTCACAAATCAGTACCAGTATAATCCATGGGGGTGAGTTTCCTAATTGGTCTCTGTAAAAATTCAGTACCGGCCTCAGGGCAGGACAATCCGATCTAAAGTGAAAGCGTATGAAAATAACTAATTTTAGCCCATTAATAAAGCAACTGAATTAGAAACATATTGAATGAAATAAAATTCAAATATTACTTAATTAAGAAATATATTTAATTTTTTTGAGAAGATGGAGGTCCTTACTCAGGGGTAAAGTAAAGTCTAAACTCCTTAGCTTTTATTAATATACATCCTGCAAAGGCACAGACTTTCCATTCTAATTGTGAAGGGGGGGGGAGGAGGGATAGATCCTCCTCTCCCATTCAAAAAATTTTTCCTGGGTTATGAATAATATGTAATATACGGGTAGGAAGGCCGAGGACGAGATGGTTGGACAACGTGGCCTATGATGCGAGAACCATGCTTGGTGTACGGAACTGGAGAGCTGCAGCAGAAGACAGAGCCAACTGGCGGAGGCTCTTGGAGGAGGCCCAGTCTCGGTAACGGGATGTGGTGCCACACATGATGATGATGATGATGAATAATATGTATAAAAATTATGTATACAAAATTAATTATAATATTTTGTGTGAAAAATATGTATGATAATGAACATAACTATTGTAAAACGAACAATATAATACTATATACATATATATATATATATATATATATATATATATATATATATATATATATATATTGTAAGGTTACGTTCCCTTCGAAAAGTAAACAAACCAGTTTGTGAATAAAATTATATTTATTTTATACAATAATTAATTCTCAGGTTGGGTTGAGACAACTAACACACATGCTCAATTATATAATACTAAGGTATACATTAATTTTATAGCACATTTATGAATTTCCATTTTTTGTCGGGGTCTAATCTTGGTGCGCTTTCGATCTGTCCATTTATATTTCACTCACCCTGTTCTGCAGTGAATCTTCCTTGGTATTGTATCCAATTTCTACAAATTTCTTTTGTTGGCACTCATTACTTGTTCTATCATTTTCTTCTCACTGATCCTCTTTACTAGCCGGCTAGCTACCTTCTGCCCTAACATATGGAACTCTTCCCCCACCATCTGTCATTCTTTGTCCATTTTTGGCACTAGTTCGTGACATCACTACCTTCGTGCCACTATTCAAAATCACTATGTAATATTTACATTACAATTTATATATAGGTTTTTATTTTGTATGGTTGTATTTGAAAATATGTTAAGAAAGTAGTTGATTATGTTATCTAATTTATTTTTATTTAAAAGTTCGAGGTAGTGAGATGAATTCTCAATTCACCTACATGTAGGAGAGTGCATATGAATAAATCATAAAATCTTAGGATCTATGACTACTAGGGGCTTGTGGGGCTTGATGTAAAAAGGGATCAAAGTCAAAAGATGTAAAAATATTGGTGTTGATCTTAAACACCATATAGATAGTTTATTTTTTTCTTCCGAAGTAATTATCCTAATGTATATATACAACAAAAAAATCTTTCGAACTGAAGCCTCCCCCTTCCTAAAAAAAAAATCCGTTAGTGTAATGAGATATTATTTATAATTTATATTTCATATTATATATAAATCTCGCTTTGTTTTCACTTCTATCGTGTGGTCTAAATCATACGTCTTACATCATACATCTAATGTTACTGTACTAATAATATTTTTACCCATCATCATCATAGTCCATCCTCTTGAACTGCATTAAGCAGTGCGAGGAGGAAGTCTACAGAGCCTTCTCCAGCTCTGCCAGTCTTCCACAAGAAGCCTTCTATCATTCCGTTGAAGATCTCTTCTCTGGAAGTCGCTCTTTACCCATCTTCCCATTTCCTTCTAGGCCGTCCTCTTCCTCTCTTGCCGTCCACTTTATATTGATAGGTTTCGCTAGCAATTCTGTTTGGTTCCATCCGCAGAAGATGTCCTAGCCATCTCAGGAACTTTTTCTGGAGTGTAGAAGTTTTTCTGAAAGTGTGGTATCATCAGTCCAGTTGAGATTTTTTTTTTTTAATCAGGAAGAGTCCGAACTTACCGTAGTTTAACTGTTTCAAAAGTCCCCTTTAAACAGTTTTAAAATATACAAGATTTACTTGTATTTATTTTAAATTTAATCTAATTTACTATGAAGTAATTGGTTGTAACCTAAATTAAACATTTTTTTAGTTATTGTTTTTTATTCTACATAAAACGTGGTTAGCTTAAAAATTACAAAAAAAATTTACAAAATTGGTGTTCACATCACACAACTTTATAGCCAATACAAAATATTATGTGTAACAATTAATGTTTTTCACAATCGTCTAAATTATTTACTTTTTTTTTTGTACTAACAATTTCCTTCCATTTACGATTGTCCTTTTTAATTATTATAATAAATAATTAAATGCCATGCAATATTTTTAGTCTCTCAAGAGTACCACTGATAAAGAAGTTCACTACATTTATTAATATTTCATTTGTTTAAGCTCCGTTATTTGTACAAATTTTAATTTATATATTGCTGCAATATCGCACCTTTATATGCAATAATAATAAAGTTGGTACCCATGATTTATTAAACATGGAAGCCAATTCTAACTCATTAAAGCTCAATTCTTGGCTCATTATTTCTCCTTTAATTAATTATCATTTTTTTTATATTTTATATTTAACCTTTTTTTATATCAGATTACAATGTAAAGTGGTTAATTATTTAATTATACAAAAGCTACATTATATTAATAACAACTTGTTTCTACACTGATGTACTGAATTTAACAAAAATTGTTAGAGCCGTTTTCATACAAAGTTGCACTTCCTGTTAGCCATTTTTAATCTATTAAAAATTTGTCCAATTGTGGCTTGTATATTTTTCTTATCTTTGTATATTCAAATCCAGTCAACATTGGTTTGGAAGTTAAGTGATTGACCATTATTACCGAGCAACTGGTTGATAGAACACGTAGGTATAACTCTTCATAACAAAGTAGGTTGACAAATTCCCAAATTTCTTTTTGGGATCAGAACTGTACTTTACTGATTTTTTTTTTCCAAAAAAGGATTTACACACCTTTGCCTCTAGTGTTCTCAGATCGTGAATACAAAAGCAAACTATCGAATATGCAAAATTGCCATTTTTTTCAATCCTGCATTCTAGATATTGTATTGTAATTAAATATTTTTAATGAGGGAATACAAAATCTTCAAACATTTATAAAATTAGATATTAGTGTGGAAATTAAAACATCCTCCTTGTTTGGGCTGAATTGATAATGATATTAGAGTGCTGATTTTCAGTTTTGATAGTTTGCAATTGTATCGACAATATTGTGTATGTATTAAGATTAAAGAAGAAAAATACACAAACTAAAATGTAGATGCTATAAGCATAGCACAAATATGTAAATAAATAAAGAAAAGTAATAAAAATGGTGAAATACACAAAGTTCAAGATTAAGTCGGATTTATATATGATGGTGTATCAAGAAATGATCTAATTATATTCAGAACCCATGCAAAGCCAAGATGTGGAGATGATCACAATTAACTGTAGAAATGTGATAATTTGCTCAAATACCAATTCTTGGACCATGGAAGGGGAGGGGAGAGAGGGGGAGGGTCCGAACTAACTGACAGATGAGGTGCTAAACTCAATGAGTTTATTGCTAGGGACCAGATAGTCGATGTAAATGAAACCCCTGCCGCTCCTACGTTCTCTGGGGGGTGAGAGCTGGATTGACATCACGCTGGCCTCGTCGATACTCTTAGGGCATATTGGCGATTGGACTCTCTGGACTGAAACAATTTCAGACCACAAAGTGCCACATTTGGTCTAGTCAGGGATTCAAGAGGTTCCCACAATATCGGAACAAAAATGTTATGTGACCTATATGTCCCCTCTCAGAAATGAGCAAGGTCCAGGATAATCTCATTTTAATCAATTACCCACAACAATACAATATTACCAAGAGACAGGGAACCGCTGATGCAAGGATGGTGAGGTGGTCATCTACTTAGGTATAAGGTTTGGAAGAGGTTTTAACGTGACCAGTCACCTGGAATACTTGCAAAATAGATTAATGTAATGAGGGCCAGAATGTTGAGAAAAACCAACTCTATGCCCACGAGAAGGAGTTTTCTTAACTAATGATGGAGCAGAACTATCCGTATTGCAAAAATTATGTTTACTAGTGGAAATCTCATCAGGGCCTGGCACACTTCTATCTAGAAAGAAGAGACCCCCTCTCGGAAGGCCAGGATTTCACATATAATTTCTTCTCCTTTGGTATATCCTAAATGTAGAGGGCATTGCGTAACAATCCATCCACCACCAATCTCTGAAAGAATTTTAAAAGATTTTTTTTTTTAGTTATCTTTAAGATATCTTACAGATGACCATTTCTAGATGACTTTTTATAAGTGGCTAAAAGATGTTTTAAACCAGACGTCTTAAAAATGTTTTGAATCAGATATGTAATTGCGATATTTTTCACGATGGAAAGTGGATAGCATTGGGTAGCTCGAAATAATCATATGGTATAATATACATTCATTACCTTAGCTCAAGTTTTATATAAAAGTTGAAATGTTATAAATCCCATTCGAATGGAAAAAAAAAAGAAAATTGATATTTTCTATGAGTAGGGATTGAAGAAATTTGAAAATAGGTATCGTTTGAAAAGTAGGTTAAAAATAGAAGAAGTTGTCACTTCTCGATCATGATATGTGAGTACATTTTAAGATTTTTATATTAATCTTGCATAATAAATTGTGAAGTTCAATTTTTACAATTGCTAATAGAATTTGGATAAAATTCATTTCCATTGTAACGTTCATTAAGAAAATAGGAAAAGAAATCATGAAAAACTGACAAGTAATGCTTTATTTACTATCTTCATTCATTCATTCATCAGCATAAAAAATGTATGTATAGATTTTTTGATTTAGATACTATTTCCAAAAATAATGGTCACAAAAAGGCTCATAAAAAAAAATTTAGTGTAATAGTTGCTGCGATAATCTTTCTATATTTTGGACTTCATTAATATCTGTTTAAATAAATTAATTGTGTTTCAAAAAATATTATTTTATTTATTTTTCATTGCAGAACAATAAATCGTTTTTAAAGATATTTTTGGCCATATTAAATTGATATCGTTTTGATAACTTATTTAAGATGGCTTAAAGTGGGCTGAAAATGATGCATAAGCCATCTTTTTGATGCCTTAAAGGTGTATTTTGGTATATCTTTTACACATTCCATGTCTTTTTCAAGACATCTGTTAGCCATCTTTTAGATAAGTTTTTGTAGGTTAGGAAAAACAGCTGCTATAAGTTAAAAGGTTTTCTTAGCTTTTTTACTACATTTATTTATACAGTATCATTATCTGTAAAGTAAGTACTTGATACATAATTTCCATAAACTTTGAAAAATTATTAAGTTATATATTAGGAAGTTTCCACAAAAACTATACCTTAAGTCTTTCATGTACCAATAAATAAATAATCAGGCATATTAAACGCATACCTCACTACGTTTTTTTATTGGGTTGTGTCTCCTAATTCACACTAGTACCATAATGATTGAATCTTGCTCTTTTACACCCTGGATCCGGTTTTTTAAAACATTTTTTCTGAGAGTTGTATAGCAGTTATTTCTCATATGCTTAGTTATATTTAAAAATGTTATGATTTTCTTTCTTATTAGGTTTGTATATATATTGTTATTATATACTTTTTCATTACAAATAAAAGTTGGTTTCAATTACATTAAATTGAAATATGGAATGTTAATTAAATTAGATTAAAAAAAAAGAAAAAAAAAAAAAAAAAAGAAGTGCATGACAATATAGTTAAATATACAATATAAATATATATATTGTAATGTACTATAATACTATTATATAAATATAATAGTATTATATTGTACTGTACATTACTATTTATATAATAGTAATGTACTATAATACTATTATATAAATATATAAAATATTGTAATGTACACCTTTATTGGAAGTTAGTAAAAATGGTTTCATAAATTAATGTTGAACAATTAAAAGGCAATTATTATATTATTATATTAAAGATTAATTAAGCAGATATAACAAAATCCATACATCTAAAACTTCTAGATGTGATATAAAATTATTTAATAACATTTTTGAAAGAATTTTAAGTCATTTACCTTAACCATATTGAGCTTTGCTATCACTACTAATCACTTGCACATTGGAGAGATATTCTGAAACTATTTAACACCTCATTATAATACTACATATTTTTGATATGACTTAAAATTTCTTTTAATTTTATATGAAGACTTATTATAATAGTGGCTTATAATGAATATAAAGATAAGCTTGAAAAGAGTGCATCTTATATCTCTATTTAGTGCAACTTTTGGGTAGTTTCTCAACAAGTGTTTTCACGTCATTATATCCATATGTTCAAATTTACTAAATGTATTTCTTTAATACAGTTGTAAATATCATTAAGAAATAAAAAACAAAATCTCTATTGATTGGTAAAATTAAAAAAAAAAAATTTATTTAGTTTGTATTCCTTATATAAACTTCAATTACACCTACAGTGGTGTGATAAAATCTTTGAACAAACCATATTTTTATAAAAATGATAAATGTTTCAATTTAAAAATGTTTTAATCTTCTTGATTCCCATTCACCAAAATAAAATTAACATTGAATAGAAACAGTAAAAAGAAATTTTGAAATATGAATATAAACATATTTAGGTATAAACCCAACATCTGGCGGTTGGGTACCTGACTGAGGGTAACCCATTAGGACAACCTTTTGTAAGTGGTAATAAAAACCCTTAAGGACCACCGACAAAGACCGACAACTAAGTGTTTAAAAAGGATCCCAAAAGACCTTTTCACACCTTCCACCAGAAATATGGAAATCTGTACCTGCCGCTTTACCTTAGCCTGGGGGAGAGGGCGTGGTCATCCCTTAGGCTGATAATATTCAACCAATAAGGAAAAAGGATTGTCAAAAGAGAGGGGGATGAAAAAAGGTGGGAGATAGAGAACTTGGACAAAGACACTTCTTTTTGGAACTCGGAGGAGAGAGGACTTTGGCTTGGAACTCAGCTGAGGACAGCTGGATGAGGAGAGGCTGATAGAAGAGAGGCCTGATAGACTGCCCAGCGTAGAGATGCCGGATGGACTGCCCGGACCTGAGGAGGTCCCTGATGAATGTTAAATTAAATTAACAAAAAAAAAAAACAAAGATTTCTTACATTAGAATAATTTTCACAGATACACTCAGCTTTCTAGAGTTTATAAAACTGCTCTTTATAAAGAGCAAAGACTGAAGTGGATGACAATATAGTTATATATATATAGAATAGAAAATAATTTTATTCTGGGACAAAGTCTGTTCAGAATATCAAAAAATTACAAAATTAAAATGTATATATATATATATATATATTGTAATGTACACCTTTATTGGAAGTGAGTAAAAAGGGTTTGATAAATTAATGTTGAACAATTAAAAGGCAAGCTAATCTAGTCCTACTAGTGCAGTGAAAAGAAAATGGCTGCTCTGTAGTTTCCCAAGAAGGAAAATCCCAGAGAGGAGAGGGACAAAGGTTTTTGTTTTGGCAAAGAGTTGATGTGTGGCTGTAGTAAAGAGAGGATAGGAGAAGAGATCCTGGCTCCAGTGGGTAAAACCCAGAAATATCATTTCCATTTCGGAAGTTGTTGTTTGGCGGAGAGACTAGTTGTTTAGAATTACAAGAGAGAGTATCTCCCAGAAAATTTGAGTTGATTAGAAGATAGTGTCACCAATTTGGAAGTTTTATTTGACAGGAGATTGGAAAGCATTTGGAGAAATTGAATTTAGTGCAACAAAGGAAGAAACAGTGTATAAAGAAAAAATGGTTAGCTTGTCAATCAATATTTGACTTTATTTTCAAATCAGTGTAATTTTGGTATAAATATAAAATAGTGTAAATAATAATAGTTTGTCTGAGTTGATCTGATTGTCACTAACCCACACCTGAGATAAATAAATATATTAATTCTCTTATAATTTTGTTTATTATTAAACCTCTTATTTATTTAGGAAGTATCCCAATGGTAAGAAGTGAGCTTCCGAGGTTGTATTATTATTATTTGTAAAATATAAGAGGGATGTTACAATATATATATATATATTCCCCCTATGTGGTAACCCCACACAATGATCGTTTATTTGATTTTCCTTCATGCTCCATACCTTAAAGACATACTACGTGAATTACATTTGTTTACAATTGTTTCTTTTCTAGTTTTACATGATATACATTTTTAGCTCAAATTTATATACATTAACAAACAAAAAGTACAAAGAATAAACACACAAAAATAAAACAAAAATTAAATCAGAATATTAAATATTAAACACAGGAAGTCAATCCAACAAAGCCAACAAGAAATCACCCATGCTGCCCAACCCTGGTAAGTAAGTCGAAGTCGATAGATCTAATAAATCTGAGAAAGTCTGTCTTGAATTCAGTAAATAACTTTTGTTCCGTCTCAGGCCAATTTCCACTTTTGATAACTATGCTTTTTATTAACTCAAATCGCTGTCTGTCAAGTTGTTTACATTCATATATTGTATGTTTAAAATTTTGAACCTGTCTGTCTTCATCGCATAAGTCTGTTTGTATAATGTTGAATCTTTTAAGATATTGTTTTGTATTCCCATGTTCCGTAAGTACTTGCGTAAGTTTGTAGTCATTACTGTGAATGTGTCCGTAATTGTGAATTGAAATGTGTGGTTACAATACCTATATAAGTAATAAAGTACAAGGTATTAAATATATAAGTAATAAGGTGGTATTATTCAGAAGACAAAGACGTCAACACAAGTTATTGGTAACTTGACTCGACATAAATTGAAAATAATACTAATTTAAATAAATATTACATCTACAATGTCTGCAAGATTAAATGAGTTATCAATTTAGAAGATAAAAACATTTATGATTTTTGTAAAAATTTGAGTTTTTCGAAGACTTTATCACATCAATATAGTATTGATAATTCTTCTTTCATATACTCTGAAAATAACTACAAAATGATAACTTTCTATCAGACATATAATAAGATATTGATCAGTCCTTGAAAAGAATTCAGCTCATTCTTAGGTGTTCTTTCCGCCATTCACTGACAGGTAGCGCTAGTAATTGGGTCCGAAGTTCGTGTGTGTAGAAATTAGTTGTCATTAGAGAGATAAATATGAGTAAACTCCACAAAAGAGAAAGTCTATCACAATGATAAACACTATTTATATATGTTATGGAGTTTTTGAACAATTTTATTTACACATGAACAATAGGATGCTGTATGTCATAGATAGAAGTCTCGGTTAACAAAATAAGAGACAACTTATACTATATATATTGCCAAACAACTACTGAATTGTGTGGAGGTGCGATGTGCCCCTGAGTCATGAACTCATGTCATTACGTCTTGAACGACTAATCTCAAACCATCCTTAATTGGATACAGTGCAGCCCAACTACTCAATGAAGTATGTTTAATCTACTCAGAGGGCACGGGCTTTAACCTCCATTTTGCAAACTGTCCAGCTGATTAATGACTTAGAATATTATTTTTTTTTTTGTTAATTAATATTTGATTTCAATGTGTTTTTTTCACACCTTTCTCGCCGTTAAGGCTGTACCGGGTTTTTCCAAACCACGATGTGAGGTCATCGGGAGGCGAACTCGTATTTTATCGCGTTAGTCCACTCGGTCTCCCCACCCCATCGATTTTAATAAATAATGTTAATTAACTATAATATTAGTCGAGAATGACAAATAAAAATTCGTTTAATTTACCATTTAATATCTTTCATGATCACGTGCTATATTATAAACCATTGACTTGTATTTTAGTAATGGACATGCAGTACAAAAAACTCATACAGTTGCTTAGCGCAAGTTTTTGGAAAAGATAAAATAAAAACCATCAATTGATTTCGCTGTTTTTTCATGGTCCTTCCTCAAGACCCATCCATGGGTTTGTGCTCTGATCCCAGATTGATCCGGTTATCGTACGGATTATTTTCATCTCAACTCTTTCAATTAATTCTTTTCTCTTGAATAATGATTAGGGTCAGGTCTTGCAACTGTATATCAGATCTGGTTATCATAGCATTATGTAATCTTAATTTGAGATTTCGAGATATTTTACGGGATTTGAAACCTTTGAAAGTGTTAATAAAGCTCTTAATCGCTTTTTATATGTTGGGATACTTCTGACCGTTGTTCATTTATGAAGGTTGAACCAAGCTGTACAGTAACAACTACGGCCCATCTCTCTTTCCAGAGCACTTTGAATTTCGGCTTATGCGATTTGATGTACAAGCCTTCGTCATTCTCACTTACTCCTCAAGAGCTGATGGCTCGGTTATGGTCTTTCAAACACAGTATATAATGAAACATAGTTTTATAAAACAATTTACATAAGTTATTCAAATAAAATTGTAATAAAAATTTATATAAATCGCTAATTGGCTAGTTATTATTATTTACCTCCATGCGCTGTTGATGATGTTTAACAGTACATAAACCATATGTTACTCCATATTTTGTTATCCCAGATTTCAACATACACCGTACCATGCTCTACTGTTCGTTAATCAGTTATACTGTGTTTAGATTTTGCATAACATAGAGATGACATACGCCGTAATGATAGAATATCACTAATGTGGAAGAAACGCTCAAGAATATATTGTGATTTAGGTTGAAAGGAACTATGAACCTAAGACGGTTATCAAAATTTTATTTTTAAAAACAGAAATTAAACTAGAAATGGAAATGATTAAAGTGAAACCTCTTTTGGCGTACTTGGCATACACCTAAGGGCAGAGATGGACATATTTATATTCAAAAATATATATACGGATATATTTATATTTATGGTACTAATGAACATAAATATAAATATATTGATATGCATAAAAAGTAATATGAATACAGAAGATACGTATTCACGGCTGTAAATATAAATATGGCCGTATTCACGTTTACTAAAATGAATACGCTTAAATTTACAGAAGTGAATGGAAATATTTTCACACAACCTTATTAATGAATACTCTTATTTATTAAAAAAAAAAGTAATTATTAAATTAATTATTTAAAAAAAAATTTACTATATATATATATATATATATATATATATATCATTTTATTTTTATATATAGTATTATATCATTCCTTTTACAATATGTTATGTTAATTATCATACGTAATGTTTGTACGTAATTCAAATTCCGAAGCTTTTGTATTTACACCTGTAAAAGTTAATAGGACAGTATTCACGTTTATTAAAATGAATACGCTTAAATTTACAGAAGAGAAAGCATATATTTTTACAGAATCTTATTTATTAAAAAAATATATTTAATAAATTAATTATATAAAAAAATATATTTACTATATATACTATTTTATTTTTATTTATAGTATTATATTATTCGCTTTAGAACATGTTATGTTAATTTAATTATCACTCGGAATGTTTGTACGTAATATAAATTCTCAGTCATTTTTGTTTTGTTGGATCCATCGCCCTACCCCCACCCTCTTCCGTATCAGAATGGAAAGTCTACGTCTATGATCCTAGACGTACAGACTTTTTAGTGCACTGTTTACTTATGGGCTGCTAATGGCAATAAAGATAAGTTTAAGGGACGGTCAGGGTAGATACAACACTCGGAACGATATCCTGGAAATTCCAACGGAGAATACGTGTACACAAGAGGCTTGAGTTGAAGCGAGGAAAGGGGCAAGGCCTGTCAAATTTGAATAGTTACCTTTCCGGGCCTGCCGATTAGTGTGTAATGTGTTAATATATTTGTTAATGTGTTAAGTTTTGCATGCAGAACAATATATGAAGTTGATGGCGAAACTGAGTCTGTTTTACAGGCTCTGGTAATCTAGATGATGGGGATTTTGATTTAAGAAATTCCAATATTCTTACCTTCTCAGAATTTTTATTGGGGGGAGGGAGAGAGGCGATGCCCAAAGAATATAATTCTATACATAAAAATTAAATGGTATATATAGTAATTTTTTTTTAAATAAATAATTTAAAAAATATATTTTTTAAAATTAAATAAGAGTATTCATTAGTAAGATTGTTTGAAAATATTTCCACATTAATAATACATTGTAACATAACTAACATAACATATTGCAAAAGGAAGAATATACTATATACAAAAATCAAATGATATAAATAGTAAATCTATTTATTTTTTTTTAAAAGTTTATTTTTTTTTTAATAAATAAGAGTATTCATTAATAAGGTTGTGTGAAAATATTACCATTCACTTCTGTAAATTTAAGCGTATTCATTTTAATAAACATGAAATCCGCCGTATTCACTTTTACTAGTGTAAATACTAAGGCTCCAGAATTTATGTTACGTAAAAACATTACAAGTGATAATTATCATAACATAATAAGTTGTAACATAATCAACATACATATTGTAAAAGGGAGAATATAATACTATATATAAAAGTAAAATGATACATATAGTCAATTTTTTTAAAAATAAATAATTTAATAAAAACTTTTTTTTTAATAAATAAGAATATTTATTAATAAGGTTGTGTGAAAATATTTTCATCCACTTCTGTAAATTTAAGCGTATTCATTTTAGTAAAAATGAATGCTACCGTATTCACTTTTACAATCGTGAATACGGCCATATTTATATTTACAGTCGTGTATACGTAATTTATTCATATTACTTTTTACGAATATAGATATATTCATTATTTATATTCATTAGTACCATAAATATACATGTATTCGTATTTATATTTTTGAATATAAATATGTCCATCACTGCCTAAGGGTGTGGATGAGCCCCATCAAGTTACTGTTATCCATAATAATCTCTGTTTTCAATAAAACATAAATACTTGCAATTTCGATAAGGCCTTAAAATGTAGCCCAGTGACAGAAAAGGGCGGGAAACACACAAATTGTGAAATTTCATTATTCATTGAATTTTCATTATTGTGGGAATAAATGAATTGTAAAGTCCTGCAAGCCATAACGCCGAAGCGTTTCGCGTTTTATAGGTATAATCAAAGTTACATAAATAATTGGCAACAAAATAATTATTTGCCCGTTTGGACCGTTTAAGTCAGTAAGTGGCAAATATTAAGATATAAAAATAATAAAAATTTATCCAAAATGGAGGTCGGAGCGACTCGTCTGAGGTAGGCACACAGTGTGTGGAGGGGATCTCAAGATTCGTCAATCGAGAAGTGCGAGCGAGTCTCTCGTTGAGACTGATTCGTCGTCGTGAGCGAGTCTCTCGTTGAAACTGTTTCGTCGTCGTCGTCGTGGGTTCGTGTCTCAGGAGCACTTCGTACCTCCACGTGGGGTTGTCGAGGTTTAACTCTATATAAAATACAACTTGTCTGCTATTTCGTCATCTGAGGACTCAATAAATTAAATATTTAATTATGCCTCTGGAATTCGAAAACTATTTTATAAATATTCGATAAAATAAAATTTGTGTTCAACGATAAACGAATATAGCATATTTGTCTGCTTAGTAAACAGGTTTAGGTTGTTATTGCTGACTACTTTTCTTACACACTTGATTTGAACTGAACATCTAGCGCTACCTGGTGGGTAATTCTGGATCTAACGTTAACCACTGAGTTTAGCTTCTCAAGGGTTTTTAAATTTAAAAAACTTTAAGCGTCTTGTGTATAACTATGATTTTACTTGAATTAATTTTCACATTCCATTATATCGGACTAACAGACGTTGTGAGAAATAGGCATCTACAGCTATATCAATATTGCTAACTCACTTAGTTTTGGGATTATTTTTATTTCTCCCAATATAAGGCAAGGATTCTTTGCTCATTCGGTTGAAGGTTTGATTTTAAATTAAGATTTTTTATTTTTTGCAGTTTATAACTATATACATCTCATTTAAAAAAACGGAAAATCAGGTTTTCCTCAATGACTGCACTCGGCACCCATTTTATTCATAAAGTTTTTCAATGGTTCTGGTAATTGGCGCAACATAATGTTTTCTTTATCATCCAACTACATAGTTTATTCATCATCACCAGGAGGTTCAATTTTAAATTCTTATGTAAGCCGTGTTGTATAAACAACAACTTATTCATCAAACATCAGTATGTTCTAACATATGCTAGATCTGGGTTAATTCAAAAACCATAGAATCAATAGAAACTACAATTAATTGCTTTTCATTTATAATTATTGGTAATGTTAGAAACAGCGGCTGATGTGCACTTAGCCAATATTTGAAGGTATGAGATGATTATTTTAAGGCTTAAGATTTGTGAAATAATAAAACCAACTTAATATCATCCGATCCCACTCATTTTGATTAATTTATGTGTTCAGAATTTATGATGTTCTTTTGTCCACAGTTCTGGGGTGCTTATCTGGTACTAATGATCTTACAGGAAGCAAAATATTACTATGATCTGACTTCATCGAAGAAGTCCATTTATTATAGTTATGAAAAAGAGAAAGAAATGTTCTTTTCTTCTCATTCACCGGTATTGATTAGTAAAAAATTAGATATATACTACCTGTGAGGTATTTAATTATTTATTCGAGGCACAATAAATGAGACAAAGGCAGTATCAATTCATGTTGAGTATTAAATTTTACATATTGGAAATTAGAAGAATGGCGGTTATAATTCCATGGAAAAAAAAAAATAGCAACAAACATTATTCTTAAATTGATTTGGATTCTTTAGCAAATAAAATTAAATACGTAATTATATTTCAGAAACATCATAAGATATTGACCAGCCCTAATGAAGAATTCAGCTCATGGCTTGGCTTTCTTTTTGTCAAGAATTAATAGAGTGCGCTAGTAGTTGGTTCCAAGTTTCAAGTGGAAAGATATTAGAAATCATAAGGAAGATATTGTGTAAATAATCTGCAGAGAAGTGAAATTCATCGTAATGGTGTGTGCCATTCATATGCTCTGTAAAACAACACAATGCATACTTGGGCAATAGAAAGCTGAAAATTGTATGCCATGTGGTGAAGCCTCGGATAACAAAATAAAGTTTAACATATACTATATATACCTTTAAAGAAGATGAGCCGTGCATGGAGGTACGATGTGCCCCTGAGTCATGAATTCAAAACCCCAACGTCCGTAACTGGATAACAAGTGCAGCCCAACCTACTCATGGAGTACGGTTTACATCTACTCAGAGGGCGCGGGTCTTGACCTCCATTTTGCAAACTGTCTAGGTGATTATTGATTTATAATTTTTTTTTGTTTTGTTACTTAAAATTTGGTTTTAATGTCTTCCTTTTCTTACTTTCCTCGCCGTTAAGGCTGTTCAGGGTTTTGAGGGCGTACTGACGGTGTGAGGGCGGTGGATCAATCCTACAGTTAAAAGACCCCTCTGGTCATCGGGAGGCGAATTCGTACTTATTTTATCGCGTTAGCCCCCTCGGTCTCCCCACCCCATCGATTTTAATAACTAATGTTATATCCCATGATAATTAAGTGTAACATTAGTCGAGAATGACAAATGAAAATTCGTTTAATGTACTATATTATAATCCATTGACTTGTATTTTACTGATAGTCATGCAGTACAACAATCCCATAAAGTTTTTGAAAAAGCTAAAATAAAAACCATCAATTGATTTCGCTGTTTTTTCATGGTCCTTCTTCAAGACCCATCCATGGGTTTGTGCTCTGATCCCTGATTGATCCGGTTATCGTACGGATTATTTTCATCTCAACTCTTTCAATTAATTCTTTTCTCTTGAATAATGATTAGGGCCAGGTCTTGCAGCTATATATTAGCCTCTCTCACCCTTGGAGGCTGTAAACAAAAAAAAGTTTCTAAAAGCAGCTACTTAAAGAAAGTAGAAATATAGGGAAAATTCATCCTCATAAACAATGAATTTCCTAATAATGTAATATAAAAAAAAATTATTATCGTGACCAGCACAAGCGAATTCTACCAGTGCCTTCCCTTGGATGGTAGAAAAAAATTGCAAAAAAAGAAACACCCATTTAAAGAAAAGAAATATATAGGAAATATTCATCCTCATACACAAATTCCTAATGAAATTAAAAAAAACTTACTATAGTAACCAGCACTATAGAATACTGCCATGGGGCGCGCCTTCCATTGGATATTGAAAAAAAAGTCCAAACAACACCTATTTAATGAAAAGAGAAAAAAAGGGAAAATTGATCCTCATAGACAAATTTCCTAATGTTATACAAAAAAATATTATCGTAAACAGCACTAGTGATTTCTGCCAGGGGGCGCGTCCTCCGTTGGATTGTGGAAAAGAATATCGAAAAAAGTTAAAAAAAAAAAAGCTATTTATAAAAAAGAGAAATGTAGGGAAAATTCATCCTCATACACGAATTTCTTAATGAAATTTAAAAAAAAAATACTATCGCGACCAGCACTAGCGAATTCTGCCAGGGGGCGCACCTTCCGTGTTTCCTTTTTTAAAAAAACACCGTGAGGTGGGATGGCTTGTGCTACATTCCCAGTTTGTTCCCGTTGACTCCGAACTGAGTCTCGCAGATGAAATATATGATGGAGGAAAATTTATTAAAAAAAAAATGAACTTCATCCATCCTTTCGAACAACCTTTTGTTGGAGTACAAGAAAATACGGGTTTTCTTCCGGACCCAGTTTTTACTCAGTTCCAATAGATCTAGACGCATTGCAACCTGCAGCAACTATAGTCTCTTGAAGAATCCATGCTATTCATAAAACTGGTCACGATAATAATTTGTATATTTCTCATTAGAAAGTGTTGTTCTTTTATGAAAATAGCGGCTGTTGGGAGAGTTTTCATGAAGGAATGTACTAATTATCCAAGTACTAATTATCCGGAGACCATCCGATTTGGTCAGAATCGGAAATTATTCTGAGTTTTTTTTTTCTCTTTGAGAACTCATTTCTAAGCTGCAGGGCCATTTGTAGTAATATATTTCAGATTTTGATGATATCGGTAAAGATTAGCGTTCATTGACGGTGGTTAACCGACCATATCACTTAATCAAACTATGAAGTTTAGGTACTCGTTCGACGCACAATTTGACGTTCTTTAATTCTTAAATAATACGATTCTTAAAGAATTAGATAAACCTGGAATTTTTGGCTGTTAAAAGTTTTGTCTTGGCAACCCGTGTTAGCAATTTAGTTTTTTACATGTCTAAACCCATATACAGGGTGTCTCGTAAGTAGAGCGAAATATGTAAATGAGTGATAGCAAAACTCAATAAATACTAAAAAGCTTATATTAATAATGGTTCGATTTTAAGCGGGAAAGTAGGGAATTAAAATTTTGAATATTTAATAGTTGACCGTTGTATTATAAAGGAAGGAGATGGTCCGGGGTTGCGGTAATAAAATTTTGTGATTTTTTGAATTGAATTAAAATTTTTTGATTTTTTATGTCACGTTTTTTGTTTAATAAGAAGTGATAACAAAAACACTGTTTAATTTAAGTAATTAATGGTAGCTTCACTGTAAATTAGACAAAAACAAAATTTACTTCAAATAAAAATAAGGCCTATTTGGACTTACGGAGTTGAGCTATGGGGCTCCACTAAACCATCGAATTCCTCTCGTATCCAATCCTTACAATCCAAAATCCTTCGTAAAATCCTCAATGCTCCCTACTTTGTTAGAAATAAAACCATCCATAATGACCTTAATGTTCCTTTTGTTTCAGATCTGGCCCAATCCAGATACCTATCCTTCCATAATAAACTTCAGAATCATCCCAACCCTCTCGTTTCTAACCTTGCTTCCTCTTCAATTCCTGATAACCCTCCGAGGCGTCTGAAAAGAAGATGGCCCCATCATCTCCTAATGTAAACATATCATTAGAGTGCTACCATTGGGTAGTTACTCAGCAAGTGTTTTTCATGTCATTATATACATTATGTTCTAATTTACTAGTTCTATTTATTTAATACAGTTGTAAATGTCTTTAAGAAATAAAATAAAAATAAATAAATAAAAATAGAGTTTGCTTTTGTAAAAACCATAGAAAGAGGACTTTTGAGCAGCTAAACTAAGCTTAGGAGTATAGGGAAATGGCTAGGGATGGGAATACGGGTAGGGATGGGGTAAGAACCTGGTACAGAGGTGCGCCTCCCCCCCTGAGAAATTCCTGGATCCGCCACTGATAGCATTATGTAACTTTAATTTGAGATTTCGAGATATATTACGGGATTTCGAAACCTTTGAAGGAGTGAATAAAGCTCTTAATCGCTTTTTATATGTTGGGATACTTCTGACCGTTGTTCATTTATGAAGGTTGAACCAAGTTGTACAGTAACAACTACGGTCCATCTCTCTGTCTCAAAGCACTTTGAATTTTGGCTTATGCGATTTGTTGTACAAGCCTTCGTCATTCTCACTTACTCCTCAAGAGCTGATGGCTCGGTTATGGTCTTTCATACACAGTACATAATAAAACATAGTTTTATAAAAAAATTTACATAAGTTACTCAAATAAAACTGTAATAAAAATTCATATAAATCACTAATTGGCTAGTTATTATTATTTACCTCCACGCGATGTTGATGATGTTTAACTGTACATAAACCATATGTTACTTCTTATTTTGTTATCCGAGATTTCAACATACACCATATCGCTTCCTACTTTTTGTTACTCAGTTATGCTGTGTATACATTCTGTACAACATAGAGAAGACATATACTATTATGAATGAATTTCACTTTTGTGGAATAAATGCTAAAGGATAAATTGTGATTTAGGTTGAAAAGCAACTATGAACACGAGACAGTTATCAAAATTTGTATACATAAAAAATTAATTTTTAATACCCCTGTGGTAAAAACAGAAATTAAACTAGAAATGGAAATCATTAAAGTGAAATCTCTTTTGGAGCGCTTGGCACACACCTAAGGGTGTGGAGGTGCCCCATCACCTTACTGTTAACCAACATGTTTTCTGTTTTCAATAAAACACAAATACTTGCAATTGAGATAAGGCCTTAAAATGTAGCCCAGTGACAGAAGAAGGCGTTAAACAGACAAATTGTCAAATTTCATTATTCATTATTGCGATCATAAAAAAATAATAAATAAATAAAAATAAAAAAAGCAATAAAATTATTGGAACGTCCCACAAGCCATAACGCCGAAGCTTTTTGCGTTTTATTGGTATAATCAAAGTTACATTAATAACTGGTAACAAAAAAATTATTTGCTCGTTTGGAACGTTTAAGTTAGTAAGTGGCAAATATTAAGACATAAAAATAATAAAAATTTATCCAAAATGGAGGTCGGAGCGACTCGTCTGAGGTAGGCACACAGTGTGTGGAGAGGTTCTCAAGATTCGTCAATCGAGAAGTGCGAGCGAGTCTCTCGTTGAGACTGATTCGTCGTCGTGAGCGAGTCTCTCGTTGAGACTGGTTCGTCGTCGTCGTCGTCGTGGGTTCGTGTCTCAGGAGCACTTCGTACCTCCACGTGGGGTTGTCGAGGTTTAACTCTATATAAAATACAACTTGTCTGCTATTTCGTCATCTGAGGACTCGATAAATGAAATATTTAATTATGCCTCTGGAATTCGAAAACTATTTTATAAATATTCGATAAAATAAAATTTGTGTTCAACGATAAACGAATATAGCATATTTGTCTGCTTAGTAAACAGGTTTAGGTTGTTATTGCTGACTACTTTTCTTATAGACTTGATTTGAACTGAACATCTAGCGCTACCTGGTGGGTAATTCTGGATCTAACGTTAACCACTGAGTTTAGCTTCTCAAGGGTTTTTAAATTTCAAAAAACTTTAAGCGTCTTGTGTATAACTATGATTTTACTTGAATTAATTTTCACATTCCATTATATCGGACTAACAGACGTTGTGAGAAATAGGCATCTACAGCTATATCAATATTGCTAACTCACTTAGTTTTGGGATTATTTTTATTTCTCCCAATATAAGGCAAGGATTCTCTGCTCATTGGATTGAAGGTTTGATTTTAAATTAAGATTTTTTATTTTTTGCAGTTTATAACTATATACATCTCATTTAAAAAAACGGAAAATCAGGTTTTCCTCAATGACTGCACTCGGCACCCATTTTATTCATAAAGTTTTTCAATGGTTCTGGTAATTGGCGCAACATAATGTTTCTTTATCATCCAACTACATAGTTTATTCATCATCACCAGGAGGTTCAATTTTAAATTCTTATGTAAGCCGTGTTGTATAAACAACAACTTATTCATCAAACATTAGTATGTTCTAACATATGCTAGATCTGGGTTAATTCAAAAACCATAGAATCAATAGAAACTACAATTAATTGCTTTTCATTTATAATTATTGGTAATGTTAGAAACAGCGGCTGATGTGCACTTAGCCAATATTTGAAGGTATGAGATGATTATTTTAAGGCTTAAGATTTGTGAAATAATAAAACCAACTTAATATCATCCGATCCCACTCATTTTGATTAATTTATGTGTTCAAAATTTATGATGTTCATTGTCCACAGTTCTGGGGTGCTTATCTGGTACTAATGATGTTACAGGAAGCAAAATATTACTATGATCTGACTTCATCGAAGAAGTCCATTTATTATAGTTATGAAAAAGAGAAAGAAATGTTCTTTTCTTCTCATTCACCGGTATTGATTAGTAAAAAATTAGATATATACTACCTGTGAGGTATTTAATTATTTATTCGAGGCACAATAAATGAGACAAAGGCAGTATCAATTCATGTTGAGTATTAAATTTTACATATTGGAAATTAGAAGAATGGCGGTTATAATTCCATGGAAAAAAAAAAATAGCAACAAACATTATTCTTAAATTGATTTGGATTCTTTAGCAAATAAAATTAAATACGTAATTATATTTCAGAAACATCATAAGATATTGACCAGCCCTAATGAAGAATTCAGCTCATGGCTTGGCTTTCTTTTTGTCAAGAATTAATAGAGTGCGCTAGTAGTTGGTTCCAAGTTTCAAGTGGAAAGATATTAGTAATCATTAGGAAGATATTGTGTAAATAAACTGCAGAAAAGTGAAATTCATCGTAACGGTGTGTGCCATTCATATGCTCTGTAAAACAACACAATGCATACTTGGGCAATAGAAAGCTGAAAACTGTATGCCATGTGGTGAAATCTCGGATAACAAAATAAAGGTTAACATATACTATATATACCTTTAAAGAAGGTGAGCCGTGCATGGAGGTACGATGCGCCCCTGAGTCATGAATACTAGACGGTCTTAACGCCCGATGAAACCTCACATCCTTAACTGGATAACAAGTGCAGCCCAACCTACTCATGGAGTACGGTTTACATCTACTCAGAGGGCGCGGGTCTTGACCTCCATTTTGCAAACTGTCTAGGTGATTATTGATTTATAATTTTTTTTTGTTAGTTAAAATTTTGTTTTAATGTTTTTCTTTTCTCACTTTCCTCTCCGTTAAGGCTGTACCGGGCTTCCCCGAACGACGGTGAGAGGGCCGTGGATCAAAGCCAGATTGATCCGGTTATCGTACGGATTATTTTCATCTCAACTCTTTCAATTAATCCTTTTCTCTTGAATAATGATTAGGGTCAGGTCTTGCAGGTATATCAGATCTGGTTATCATAGCATTATGTAATATTAATTTGAGATTTTGAGATATATTACGGGATTTCAAAACCTGTGAAGGAGTGAATAAAGCTCTTAATCGCTTTTTATATGTTGATATACTTCTGACCGTTGTTCATTTATGAAGGTCATTGTGCAGCCGAGAAATGTGAAATTGTCCTACCATCAGAAGCAGTTTTCCATTTATGCAGTTCCTGTTGTTGTACTGAATTTTTTTGGCTTACTACCATGTTGTTCCTTTTATCAACATTTACTTGTAGGCGAATTACCCCTGATCTCTTGTCAATGTCTTAGCGATTCTCCCATTTTTCTCTTGGTTGCTTCCCATGATAGCCATTTAGCATGAATGAATGAATGATTGGCTAGCTATTATTATTTACCTCCACGCGATTTTGATGATGTTTAACAGTACATAAACCATATGTTACTCCATATTTCGTTATCCTAGATTTCAACATGCACCGACCGAGTTCTACTGTTCGTTATTCAGTTATTCTGTGTATACATTTTGTATAACATAGAGAAGACATATACCATTATGAATGAATTTCACTTTTGTGGAATAAATGCTAAAGGATAAATTGTGATTTAGGTTGAAAAGCAACTATGAACACAAGACAGTTATCAAAATTTGTATACATAAAAATTTTATTTTTAATAGCCCTGTGGTAAAAACAGAAATTAAACTAGAAATGGAAATCATTAAAGTGAAACCTCTTTTGGAGCGCTTGGCACAAACCTAAGGGTGTGGATGAGCCCCATCACCTTACTGTTAACCATCATGATTTCTGTTTTCAATAAAACTCAAATACTTGCAATTGCGATAAGGCCTTAAAATGTAGCCCAGTGACAGAAAAAGCTGGAAAACACACAAATTGTGAAATTTCATTATTCATTGAATTTTCATTATTGTGGGAATAAATGAATTGTAAAGTCCTCCAAGCCATAACGCCGAAGCGTTTCGCGTTTTATAGGTATAATCAAAGTTACATAAATAATTGGCAACAAAATAATTATTTGCTCGTTTGGATCGTTTGAGTCAGTAAGTGGCAAATATTAAGACATAAAAATAATAAAAATGTATCCAAATTTTCAAACATAGCACATACATCGTTTTATAATAAAATTTACATCAGTTATTCAAATGAAATTGTAATAAAAATCACTAATTGGCTAGTTATTATTACTAGTGTTCACCCAGTGATCAATATTCGACCATATTCATTAAAAATTTGAGACATAATTAAATTAAAAATAAATTTAACAAATAAAGAGTAAACCACGATTCAAAAATCTTTATTTATTAAAATATACAAAATTTCAATTTCAAATAAAAATCGAGCTGAAATTATCTTAAATTATTTATAAGTAATACGAAATAGACTCATTGAAAATATTTAATTTCCATTTTAATTTATGTGTGTTATTATCACAATATATATGAATGTTATTATTAAGCAAATAAAAAATAAATTTAAATTAGCTATTTCAACTGAATTTAAATCCAATTTTATGCAGAACTTCTCTGATAACAATGTCTTTTTTCAATGTTCTGTTATTGTTTCGTACATAGCCTTGCCCATTGCCCTTGTTAATATAAATTTATAAATTTAATTTTAATTTTAACGTGCTCTGCTACATTTAATTGTCCAAGCGAAATTACTGGACGTCACAATAACACAATTTTTTCCAAAACTTTGACCCTGCGATGTGATTATGGTCACAGCAAAGGCAGCTATATGTATATGTATGTATGTGTATGTATGTGTGTGTATATATATGTGTATATTTATGTATATATGATATATTTTTATTTCAATTTTTCTTCCTTATTACTCAATAGTTATTTTTCTTTTGAATTTTTCTTTCACTTTCTATTAACTTTCGTTCAATATTCCATAATTTTTCTAAATAATATATCTCTCGTACCTATTTAGGCTTCTAGCGTTTAGTCCAAACTTCGTCCGATAACCGTTAGAGATGACGCCCCCTCCACATCCCTTCTCTCTCCACCTCCCTTGTAACGACTTTATTCTCCCCTTGACACTTAAGGAGAAAGGTAGTACTTCTTTTATTTCTTTCTTATTTCAGCTTTCTCAATATCTTCCCTCCTTCCTTTCTTTCCTTTTCTCTGTTGTTAACTCTTTATTATATTATACATTGTCTGTACATCTTGATAGACTTTACAATATCTCAATTTTCTATCTAACTACTCCATTCTCAATGTTTTTAATTTTACTATTTATTTTATTTTCATTTCTTATATAACTTTATATTTCTTTTTTATGCTTTTACATTTTATTCTAAAATTCCCAATGTAACACTTTTGTCACCCCTTTTTGATTATGCCTACTTCATCATTCCACACTATGTAACAGTCTTTATTATTTATCTCTTAGTTCTTAGTCATTATTCTAACAATTTCATTTTACTTTATATCTATCTATTTTATTTTTCTAATATTTTATTTAGATCTATTTTATCTAGATCTAATCTATTTTATTTTCTCATTTTTTATTATCTTTTTTACCATCATTACTTATGTTTCTCATACCTTGTTATCTGGTTATTTTCTTAGCCCTGATGAAGGCCTGAACTTCAGCTCGAAACGTCGGCATATGTAAAAAATAAATATTATAATTTATTTTTTGCCTTCCTTTTTTGACTGAGCACCCCAACTATTCTTCTCTTCATAATCCACGACAGTCAACCAATTACCAATTATTAATAAGAACGTTGTTCTTTGCCATTCGAACGCAAGTATTGTGTGAGAAAATATTAAATTAATTCTTGGAATTCAAATTCTTTTATTTAAAGTAGCTCCCGTCAGTACTTCAATCTCATTCCTGTTCCATTAGCTACTGCTTGTCCTTCAAATAATAGCCCGTCCCCTTCATTAAATTTAAAGTTTTCGATTTATCAAAAACCAAAATAAAGGAAATCGATATGCAAAAGAAAAAGTACTAAATGTTTGAAATGATATATCTCTGCAACAAATAGTCCGATTTCGATGATTTTTTTTTATTTTGTAGGGAATTAAAGAAGCTTTCAAATAAATACTGGTATTATCGATAAAAAAAATGTGTACTTTTTGAGTTATTCGCAAATAAAATACTGAATTCATCATTAAAATTGATTCAGCTTGTTTTCGAGAAAGTATGTTATATACATAAATTATAAAGGTTTCAAGGGAAAGACTTTAGAAAAATTTCATTGAAATCGTTGATACTGTATTTGCGCTACAGTCTAAAGCGGACCACGTTTTTCGGCCACCATTTCGAAGGAAAGACCTGATGATAGTGAAACGTATACAAAAACACATCTAAATGTTATTGCGACGTTGTGCCAAAATTTAAAAGAAATAGTTGAACTTTCGGAGATTAGCCGTTTTGAACAAACTACCATTTATAGATTTATTTACAAACTATTTCATAATTTTATTTATTTCCAAAAAAGATATTGTATACTATGCTCATACATAATGTTAGTACTATATAATTGTATATTAGTTTTGGAAAATTATCTGTAGCGATTAATAAATAAGCTGTGTTTAAAGCAATCCAATGTAATTGGGCAGCACCCTTTTATGATAATAAAGTGATTCTCTCTAACACTAAAGCTCGTCAATTGCCATTAAACGAAAAATGAAGGAAGAAAATAGGTTGTATAATAGAGGAGTAAAAGGGGCTGAACCGTTTTGTATTTGTCTATTTATATAATGATTTACTTCCACGTGCTGTTGATGATGTTTAACAGTACATAAACCACACGTTACTCCATATTTCGTTATCCTAGATTTCAACATGCACCGTACCGCGTTCTACTGTTCGTTAGTCAGTTATTCTGTGTTTAGATTTTGCATAGCATAGAGATGACATACGCCGTTATAAAAGAATTTCACTTTTGTGCAATAAACGCTCAAGGATAAGTTGTGATTTAGGTTGAAAACACGGGCGGATCTACGGGGGGAGGGGCTTTCGGGCTGAAGCCCCCCCAAAATGGAAAAATATAACCATGTTTTATCGAACAAAATATTAAAAAAGTAACTCTTAAAGTATTATTGTTCGTGTGATTAATATTAAAAGGGCTTTAGGAATCACTTAAACACCATTTTATACAGGTAGTTAGTTTCTTTCTTTTTTTCCAAAGTAATTATCGTAATTTTTATGAAAAAAAAGCTTTCGGGCTGGAGCCCCCCCCAAATTAAATCCTGGATCCGCTAGTGGTTGGAAAGGAACTATGAACACAAGACAGTTATCAAAATTTGTATACATAAAAAATTTATTTTTAATACCCCTGTGGTAAAAACAGAAATTAAACTAGAAATGGAAATCATTAAAGTGAAATCTCTTTTGGAGCGCTTGGCACACACCTAAGGGTGTGGAGGTGCCCCATCACCTTACTGTTAACCAACATGTTTTCTGTTTTCAATAAAACACAAATACTTGCAATTGAGATAAGGCCTTAAAATGTAGCCCAGTGACAGAAGAAGGCGTTAAACAGACAAATTGTCAAATTTCATTATTCATTATTGCGATCATAAAAAAATAATAAATAAATAAAAATAAAAAAAGCAATAAAATTATTGGAACGTCCCACAAGCCATAACGCCGAAGCTTTTTGCGTTTTATTGGTATAATCAAAGTTACATTAATAACTGGTAACAAAAAAATTATTTGCTCGTTTGGAACGTTTAAGTTAGTAAGTGGCAAATATTAAGACATAAAAATAATAAAAATTTATCCAAAATGGAGGTCGGAGCGACTCGTCTGAGGTAGGCACACAGTGTGTGGAGAGGTTCTCAAGATTCGTCAATCGAGAAGTGCGAGCGAGTCTCTCGTTGAGACTGATTCGTCGTCGTGAGCGAGTCTCTCGTTGAGACTGTTTCGTCGTCGTCGTCGTGGGTTCGTGTCTCAGGAGCACTTCGTACCTCCACGTGGGGTTGTCGAGGTTTAACTCTATATAAAATACAACTTGTCTGCTATTTCGTCATCTGAGGACTCAATAAATTAAATATTTAATTATGCCTCTGGAATTCGAAAACTATTTTATAAATATTCGATAAAATAAAATTTGTGTTCAACGATAAACGAATATAGCATATTTGTCTGCTTAGTAAACAGGTTTAGGTTGTTATTGCTGACTACTTTTCTTACACACTTGATTTGAACTGAACATCTAGCGCTACCTGGTGGGTAATTCTGGATCTAACGTTAACCACTGAGTTTAGCTTCTCAAGGGTTTTTAAATTTCAAAAAACTTTAAGCGTCTTGTGTATAACTATGATTTTACTTGAATTAATTTTCACATTCCATTATATCGGACTAACAGACGTTGTGAGAAATAGGCATCTTCAGCTATATCAATATTGCTAACTCACTTAGTTTTGGGATTATTTTTATTTCTCACAATATAAGGCAAGGATTCTTTGCTCATTCGGTTGAAGGCTTGATTTTAAATTAAGATTTTTTATTTTTTGCAGTTTATAACTATATACATCTCATTTAAAAAAACGGAAAATCAGGTTTTCCTCAATGACTGCACTCGGCACCCATTTTATTCATAAAGTTTTTCAATGGTTCTGGTAATTGGCGCAACATAATGTTTTCTTTATCATCCAACTACATAGTTTATTCATCATCACCAGGAGGTTCAATTTTAAATTCTTATGTAAGCCGTGTTGTATAAACAACAACTTATTCATCAAACATTAGTATGTTCTAACATATGCTAGATCTGGGTTAATCCAAAAACGATAGAATCAATAGAAACTACAATTAATTGCTTTTCATTTATAATTATTGGTAATGTTAGAAACAGCGGCTGATGTGCACTTAGCCAATATTTGAAGGTATGAGATGATTATTTTAAGGCTTAAGATTTGTGAAATAATAAAACCAACTTAATATCATCCGATCCCACTCATTTTGATTAATTTATGTGTTCAAAATTTATGATGTTCTTTTGTCCACAGTTCTGGGGTGCTTATCTGGTACTAATGATCTTACAGGAAGCAAAATATTACTATGATCTGACTTCATCGAAGAAGTCCATTTATTATAGTTATGAAAAAGAGAAAGAAATGTTCTTTTCTTCTCATTCACCGGTATTGATTAGTAAAAAATTAGATATATACTACCTGTGAGGTATTTAATTATTTATTCGAGGCACAATAAATGAGACAAAGGCAGTATCAATTCATGTTGAGTATTAAATTTTACATATTGGAAATTAGAAGAATGGCGGTTATAATTCCATGGAAAAAAAAAAATAGCAACAAACATTATTCTTAAATTGATTTGGATTCTTTAGCAAATAAAATTAAATACGTAATTATATTTCAGAAACATCATAAGATATTGACCAGCCCTAATGAAGAATTCAGCTCATGGCTTGGCTTTCTTTTTGTCAAGAATTAATAGAGTGCGCTAGTAGTTGGTTCCAAGTTTCAAGTGGAAAGAGATTAGTAATCATTAGGAAGATATTGTGTAAATAATCTGCAGAAAAGTGAAATTCATCGTAACGGTGTGTGCCATTCATATGCTCTGTAAAACAACACAATGCATACTTGGGCAATAGAAAGCTGAAAACTGTATGCCATGTGGTGAAATCTCGGATAACAAAATAAAGGTTAACATATACTATATATACCTTTAAAGAAGATGAGCCGTGCATGGAGGTACGATGTGCCCCTGAGTCATGAGTACAAGAGGTCTTAACGCCCGATGAAACCTCACATCCTTAACTGGATAACAAGTGCAGCCCAACCTACTCATGGAGTACGGTTTACATCTACTCAGAGGGCGCGGGTCTTGACCTCCATTTTGCAAACTGTCTAGGTGATTATTGATTTATAATTTTTTTTTGTTTTGTTACTTAAAATTTGGTTTTAATGTCTTCCTTTTCTTACTTTCCTCGCCGTTAAGGCTGTACAGGGTTTTGAGGGCGTACTGACGGTGTGAGGGCGGTGGATCAATCCTACAGTTAAAAGACCCCTCTGGTCATCGGGAGGCGAATTCGTACTTATTTTATCGCGTTAGCCCCCTCGGTCTCCCCACCCCATCGATTTTAATAACTAATGTTATATCCCATGATAATTAAGTGTAACATTAGTCGAGAATGACAAATGAAAATTCGTTTAATGTACTATATTATAATCCATTGACTTGTATTTTACTGATAGTCATGCAGTACAACAATCCCATAAAGTTTTTGAAAAAGCTAAAATAAAAACCATCAATTGATTTCGCTGTTTTTTCATGGTCCTTCCTCAAGACCCATCCATGGGTTTGTGCTCTGATCCCTGATTGATCCGGAAAATTCATCCTCATAAACAATGAATTTCCTAATAATGTAATATAAAAAAAAAATTATTATCGTGACCAGCACAAGCGAATTCAACCAGCGCCTTTTCTTGGATGGTAGAAAAAAATTGCAAAAAAAGAAACACCCATTTAAAGAAAAGAAATATATAGGAAATATTCATCCTCATACACAAATTCCTAATGAAATTAAAAAAAACTTACTATAGTAACCAGCACTATAGAATACTGCCATGGGGCGCGCCTTCCATTGGATATTGAAAAAAAAGTCCAAACAACACCTATTTAATGAAAAGAGAAAAAAAGGGAAAATTGATCCTCATAGACAAATTTCCTAATGTTATACAAAAAAATATTATCGTAAACAGCACTAGTGATTTCTGCCAGGGGGCGCGTCCTCCGTTGGATTGTGGAAAAGAATATCGAAAAAAGTTTTATAAAAAAAAGCTATTTATAAAAAAGAGAAATGTAGGGAAAATTCATCCTCATACACGAATTTCTTATTGAAATTAAAAAAAAAATACTATCGCGACCAGCACAAGCGAATTCTGCCAGGGGGCGCACCTTCCGTGTTTCCTTTTTAAAAAAAACACCGTGAGGTGGGATGGCTTGTGCTACATTCCCAGTTTGTTCCCGTTGACTCCGAACTGAGTCTCGCAGATGAAATATATGATGGAGGAAAATTTATTAAAAAAAAAAATGAACTTCATCCATCCTTTCGAACAACCTTTTGTTGGAGTACAAGAAAATACGGGTTTTCTTCCGGACCCAGTTTTTACTCAGTTCCAATAGATCTAGACGCATTTGCAACCTGCAGCAACTATAGTCTCTTGAAGAATCCATGCTATTCATAAAACTGGTCACGATAATAATTTGTATATTTCTCATTAGAAAGTGTTGTTCTTTTATGAATAGCGGCTGTTGGGAGAGTTTTCATGAAGGAATGTACTAATTATCCAAGTACTAATTATCCGGAGACCATCCGATTTGGTCAGAATCGGAAATTATTCTGAGTTTTTTTTTCTCTTTGAGAACTCATTTCTAAGCTGCAGACCATTTGTAGTAATATATTTAAGATTTTGACGATATCGGTAAAGATTAGCGTTCATTGACGGTGTTTAACCAACCCATATCACTTAATCAAACTATTAAGTTTAGGTACTCGTTCGACGCACAATTTGACGTTCTTTAATTCCTAAATAATACGGTTCTTAAGGAATTAGATAAACCTGGAATTTTTGGCTGTTAAAAGTTTTGTCTTGGCAACCCGTGTTAGCAATTTAGTTTTTTACATGTCTAAACCCATATACAGGGTGTCTCGTAAGTAGAGCGAAATATGTAAATGAGTGATAGCAAAACTCAATAAATACTAAAAAGCTTATATTAATAATGGTTCGATTTTAAGCGGGAAAGTAGGGAATTAAAATTTTGAATATTTAATAGTTGACCGTTGTATTATAAAGGAAGGAGATGGTCCGGGGTTGCACTAATAAAATTTTGTTATTTTTTTAATTGAATTAAAATTTTGTGATGTTTTATGTCACATTTTTTGTTTAATAAGAAGTGATAACAAAAACACTGTTTAATTTAAGTAATTAACGGTAGCTTCACTGTAAATTAGACAAAAACAAAGTTTACTTCAAATAAAAATAAGGCCTATTTGGACTAGCGGAGTTGAGCTATGGGGCTCCACTAAACCATCGAATTCCTCTCGTATTCCTTACAATCCAAAATCCTTCGTAAAATCCTCAATGCTCCCTATGTAAACGTATTATTAGAGTGCTACCATTGGGTAGTTACTCAGCAAGTGTTTTTCATGTCATTATATACATTATGTTCTAATTTACTAGTTGTATTTATTTAATACAGTTGTAAATGTCTTTAAGAAATAAAATAAAAAAATAAATAACTAAAAATAGAGTTTGCTTTTGTAAAAACCATGGAAAGAGGACTTCATTCAGTTCATTTTGCAAACTGTCTAGGTGATTATTGATTTATAATTTTTTTTTGTTAGTTAAAATTTTGTTTTAATGTCTTTCTTTTCTTACTTTCCTCTCCGTTAAGGCTGTACCGGGCTTCCCCGAACGACGGTGCGAGGATCGTGGTTCAAAGCCAGATTGATCCGGTTATCGTACGGATTATTTTCATCTCAGCTCTTTCTATTAACCCTTTTCTCTTGAATAATGATTAGGGTCAGGTCTTGCAGGTATATCAGTTCTGGTTATTATAGCATTATGTAATATTAATCTGAGATTTCGAGATATATTACGGGATTTCGAAACCTTTGAAAGTGTTAATAAAGCTCTTAATCGCTTTTTATATGTTGGGATACTTCTGACCGTTGTTCATTTATGAAGGTCACTGTGCAGCCGAGAAATGTGAAATTGTCCTACCATCAGAAGCAGTTTTCCATTTATGCAGTTCCTGTTGTTGGACTGAATTTTTTTGGCTTACTACCATGTAGTTCCTTTTATCAACATTTACTTGTAGGCGAATTACCCCTGATCTCTTGTCAATGTCTTAGCGATTCTCCCATTTTTCTCTTGGTTGCTTCCCATGATAGCCATTTAGCATGAATGAATGAATGATTGGCTAGCTATTATTATTTACCTCCACGCGATTTTGATGATGTTTAACAGTACATAAACCATATGTTACTCCATATTTCGTTATCCTAGATTTCAACATGCACCGACCGAGTTCTACTGTTCGTTATTCAGTTATTCTGTGTATACATTTTGTATAACATAGAGAAGACATATACCATTATGAATGAATTTCACTTTTGTGGAATAAATGCTTTTTTTTTTTTTTATTTATTTATTTTAAATGATATTTACAACTGTATACAAAAAAATACATCTAGTAAATTTGCACATTGGTATAAAGACATGGAACACATGTTGAGAAACTACCCATTGGTAGCACTCTAATAATATGTCTATATTAGAAGATCACGTGGCCATCTTCTTTTCAGACGCCTCGGAGGGTTATCAGGAATCGAATAGGAAGCAAGGTTAGAGACAAGAGGGTTGGGATGGTTATGAAGTTTATTATGGAAGGACAGATATCTGGATTGGGCCAAATCTGATACATAAGGAACATTAAGGTCATTATGGATAATTTTATTTGTAACAAAGTAAGGAGCATTGAGGATTTTACGAAGGATTTTGGATTGCAAGGACTGTATGCGAGAGGAATTTGAAGGCTTGGTGGAGCCCCATAGCTCAACCCCGTAAGTCCAAATAGGCCTTATTATAGTCATGTAAATCAGTCTTTTATAATTGATTGGAAGGTTAGAGCGTTTGTCTAGTAAGTGTTGAAGTAGTCGGAAACGTCGAGCGGTTTCTTGTCGTTTCAGTCTGGTATGAGGATTCCAAGTTAGACGTTTGTCCAGATGGAGTCCTAGGTAACGGATTTGTTCAACAGGAATAAGTGAGGTGTTGTTAAAGGATACTGAAGGACAGGAAGTCATTGGTTTACGACGAAGGGTGAAGGTAATTTGATGGGATTTATTGGAATTTATTTTAATTCTCCATTTCTGACACCATTCTTCCAGGTTTGTGATGTGGGATTGAAGGGTTTGGGATGCAATAGATGGGTCGTTATTGACTGATAGGATACATGTGTCATCAGCATATGTGGTGATGACAGTGTTGGGATGGGTTGGGATGTCAGCTGTATAAACTGTGTAAAGGATAGGACCTAGGATACTACCTTGAGGAACACCTGCAGACTGGGAAAAACGGGATGTATATACATTGTTGTGATTTACTTTAAAGTATCTATCAGTAAGGTAGGAACGGATAATGAGGAAGTAGGTAGATGGTAGGAATTTTCGGAGTTTGTACAGCAGTCCCGGGTGCCAAACTCTATCAAACGCCTGTTCAACATCGAGAAAGGCTCCCGTACAGTACATACCGCGCTCCAATGCAGAGGATACTACGTCTACCACACGATGGCATTGCTGTATAGTGGAATGGGAGGAGCGGAATCCAAATTGGTGATCTGGGATTATGTGATTAGAATCTAGGATTGGGTACAGGCGTTTTAAGATTAGTTTTTCCAGGATTTTTCCCATGATGGGTAACAGAGAGATGGGACGGTAAGAGGATGGATATTCTGGTGGCTTTTTGGGTTTGTGGATCATTTTGACAATAGATATTTTCCAAGGATCAGGGAAATATGTTGATCGGAGTACAGCATTATATATGAAAGTAAGGAATAGGATGGCTTTTCGAGGAAGAAGTTTCAAGATCTGGGATGTTATTAGGTCATGTCCAGGAGCTTTGTAGGAGGGTAATCTTTGAATGATGTTGGATATTTCTGTGGGATGAAATGCTTTAGGTGGTAGGGACATTTGGAGAGGAGTATCCAGTTCTGATTCAATACATTCGATGTGGGTTGGATTAAGGATATCAGGATGTGGGTTGAAAATTTGGAACAGATGTTGACCGAATAACTGGGCTTTTTCTTCGTCGGATTTGGACCAGGTTTGGGATTCAGTAAGAAGTGGGTGATTAAAATCTTTAAACTTCAGAAGTTTTTTGGTTGTAGTCCATAGTGATTTGTCAGTTGTTGTAATATTTCCAGTTAGGTTCAGTAATTGTTGAGTTTTATATTTTCTGATTTCTGATTTTAGTTTGTTAGTCAATTCGGTATAGTACGTTTTGTCTGAAGGATATCTAGTCCTGTGCCACTTCGATCTTGCTCTGCGTTTATCCCTTAATAAGATTCGAATATGCTGTGGCAAGTTAATTTGTCTTAAATTATTGCTTTTATTATTAACAAATGTGTTATTATTTATACTCGTTGTTATAGTTGTATTAAGGTTTTCTATGGCATTATCAATATGTTGTTTTGTCTTGAGGGGAATTTTTAAGTCCAGTTTATCTTCCAGATCATGACGAAATTTGTCCCAGTCCACTCGTCCTGTAATTAGTTTAGGAAGTTTAGGTTTAGGAGCAAAGTTCGAATGTAGTAAAAGCAAAACTGGACTATGATCTGACGAAAGGTCATCCAGGGATTCGATAATGGATTGGGAGGAGGAAATCTGGGAGGTGATAAATATATCCAGGATATCGGGACGTTTTTTCAGAGATGTAGGCCAATATGTAGGATTCATGGGTGAGAGGATTGAATAACTGTTGGAAGAAGAGGATAGCTAAGGGCTTTGTATTCATCGGAAGTTAAACGGGATTTCGGAAAGGAGTCTTGTGAGAAGAGTTATAAGCGGTTTGATAGTCTGTTGAAGATCTATCAGGAATGATGATAGGATAGAGTTGATGTCGGATGATGTTTGGCTGGGAAGTGGATTTAGGTCATGAGGTTGTGATGAGTAATCTATGCGAATAGGATTGCTGGGTGGAGGGTGGGTCCGACGTGGGGTACGAGGAGTAGGATCTAAATTCTGTTGGACTTGTGATGGGAGGTTCATCTTGGGAGTAGGAACGAGTGGAGCTGGGTGTGGGTGCTCTGGCGGGAGTTTGACCCTTAAGGGTAGCTGATGGGGAGGGATTGGCTGACGAGGCTGTTGAGGTTGAGTATTAGAGCTTTTGGGCTTGGATTGGGAGGTTTGAGGCGCCTGACTTTGAGGCTGCTTCTTAATGATGCAAGGCTGCCATTGAGAATTTCTTGAGTTCTGTTGAGGATAATCCTTAAGTGTAGAGATGGATGGTTGTTGTTGGACGGCGATGGAAGGTGAAGTCGGCAAAGCAGGGAATGTTTCCTGATTTTCAATTTCAGGTGGCTCAGGACAAGTTTTTTGAGCAGGTCCAAGGGTTTTCGTCGCTAAGTTGCGTGATCTCTGTTTGTGAAGATTTTTATACACCTCACAACCTCTATAGCTTGCAGGGTGGGCTTCACCACAAAGAGCACATGTAGCGGGCTCATCTTTTGGCCTCTGGCAAGTGTCTGAAGCGTGAAAACCGGCGCATTTAACACATCTGGCCTCGTGATGGCAATATGTCTTCGTATGCCCTAAGTTTTGACACTTAGTGCATTGTACTATTAGGGGCTTCTGTCTTGGTTCTTCAAATCGTACTGTCGAGTATACTAAACGTTGAACCTGAAATATTTCATTATTCGTTTTTGCTGGTTCCAAATCTATAAAAAATAATGGAAGCGGATATCTTTCCCTAGGATGTAGTACGGGTGCTATGTGCCTGACGTTATGACCGATTTCTTCCAGGCCTGTTTTGATGACAGATATAGGAGTGGTTGAATGTAGACCTCTCAGGACTACTCGAAACGCCTTGTCCTGTTTCAATTGGTAACAATGGAAGTCGTAGTTTTTGGAAGTTAAATGGCTAATCAATTTTTTATAGTTTTCTCTAGAGTTCGTGTTTATTTTAATGTCATTGATTCGAGAGAAGCAGCGAAAATTTGGCTGTCCGATTAGTTTTGCAATTTCTTGACCAAACGACACGAAGTTCTCAATTTTTGAAACAAAAACAGGTGGCGGTTCGGGGTCAGAAAAATCTTGAGGCTTCGGAATCTTGCTTGATAAATTGTTATCGAGAATAGTATTCTTGCTGGCTGAGGTGCTTGGTGCAGTTGGCTCTGATTGTGTGGCATTAGATTTACTCCTCGTTTTAGGTGGAGATTTTTCTTGTTCTGCTGGCTTATTTGATTTGTTTGATTTATTTTTTGTTTTTTTCTTATTTGGTGAGTTGCTTCCCGAACCGGGAGCGGAGTTTCGGACACGCTTTTGGAGCGTACGTCTTTTCAAGTATTGGGAGTCAGTCTCGCTAATTTCTGAAAAGGGTGTCTTGTTCTCCGAGTCTTCACAAGAAGTGTTCTTATCCAAATCCATGGATTTATCCATGATGGATAAATGAGTGTGAGAGAAAGAGAGAAAAAAAAATGTTTTTTAAACCTAAATATTAAAATGAAAATTATAAGATAGCTTCTTAAGAACTAAACTATTTACAAACTATATACAGATATAATATAAAATAATTCATTTCAGAATTAATTAATGAGTAAATAAAATAAAAGTCTCCTGAAAAATATTAAAAATATAAAGAGAAAAAAAAAAAAAAAAAAAGAAAAAAAAAAACCTAAATGTCTTGGATTCGAACTGTGAACAAAGCCGAAGAATGTTAGTATACACAGAGCCGAGTCTTGACCGTAACTTATTACAGATAAGGTAAACCCGTAAGGGATTACGGGCCACTTGGGCTTGCCGAACGAGCACTAATTTATTACTGCTTCATTGTTAATCAATAGTTACTAACCTGAACATATGTGACATAAAATGTACCACTGTTTATATAGTCACTGTTGATATAGTCTTACACCAGAATTTTAAATAGTAACCACATTACATAGTAACAAATACAGAGCGACGTGAATCTTCAACTGCACTTGCGGCCATGACACTTGCTACTCTGAATAAATGCTAAAGGATAAATTGTTATTTAGGTTGAAAAGCAACTATGAACACAAGACAGTTATCAAAATTTGTATACATAAAAATTTTATTTTTAATAGCTCTGTGGTAAAAACAGAAATTAAACTAGAAATGGAAATGATTAAAGTGAAACCTCTTTTGGAGCGCTTGGCACACACCTAAGGGTGTGGAGGTGCCCCCATCACTTTACTGTTAACCATCATGATTTCTGTTTTCAATAAAACTCAAATACTTGCAATTTCGATAAGGCCTTAAAATGTAGCCCAGTGACAGAAAAAGGCGGGAAACACACAAATTGTGAAATTTCATTATTCATTGAATTTTCATTATTGTGGGAATAAATGAATTGTAAAGTCCTCCAAGCCATAACGCCGAAGCGTTTCGCGTTTTATTGGTATAATCAAAGTTACATAAATAATTGGCAACAAAATAATTATTTGCTCGTTTGGATCGTTTGAGTCAGTAAGTGGCAAATATTAAGACATAAAAATAATAAAAATTTATCCAAATTTTCAAACATAGCACATACATCGTTTTATAATAAAATTTACATTAGTTATTCAAATGAAATTGTAATAAAAATCACTAATTGGCTAGTTATTATTACTAGTGTTCACCCAGTGATCAATATTCGACCATATTCATTAAAAATTTGAGACATAATTAAATTAAAAATAAATTTAACAAATAAAGAGTAAATCACGATTCAAAAATCTTCATTTATTAAAATATACAAAATTTCAATTTCAAATAAAAATCGAGCTGAAATTATCTTAAATTATTTATAAGTAATACGAAATAGACTCATTGAAAGTATTTAATTTCCATTTTAATTTATGTGTGGTATTATCACAATATATATGAATGTTATTATTAAGCAAATAAAAAATAAATTTAAATTAGCTATTTCAACTGAATTTAAATCCAATTTTATACAGAACTTCTCTGAAAACAATGTATTTTTTCAATGTTCTGTTATTGTTTCGTACATAGCCTTGCCCATTGCCCTTGTTAATATAAATTTAAAAATTTTATTTTAATTTTAACGTGCTCTGCTACATTTAATTGTCCAAGCGAAATTACTGGACGTCACAATAACACAATTTTTTCCAAAACTTTGACCCTGCGATTTGATTATGGTCACAGCAAAGGCAGCTATTAATAAGAACGTTGTTCTTTGACATTCGAACGCAAGTATTGTGTGAGAAAATATTAAATTAATTCTTGGAATTCAAATTCTTTTATTTAAAGTAGCTCCCGTCAGTACTTCAATCTCATTCCTGTTCCATTAGCTACTGCTTGTCCTTCAAATAATAGCCCGTCCCCTTCATTAATTTTAAAGTTTTCGATTTATCAAAAACCAAAATAAAGGAAATCGATATGCAAAAGAAAAAGTACTAAATGTTTGAAATGATATATCTCTGCAACAAATAGTCCGATTTCGATGATTTTTTTTTATTTTGTAGGGAATTAAAGAAGCTTTCAAATAAATACTGGTATATCGAAAAAAAAAATGTGTACTTTTTGAGTTATTCGCAAATAAAATACTGAATTCATCATTAAAATTGATTCAGCTTGTTTTCGAGAAAGTATGTTATATACATAAATTATAAAGGTTTCAAGGGAAAGACTTTAGAAAAATTTCATTGAAATCGTTGAAACTGTATTTGCGCTACAGTCTAAAGCGGACCACGTTTTTCGACCACCATTTCGAAGGAAAGACCTGATGATAGTGAAACGTATACAAAAACACATCTAAATATTATTACGACGTATTGCCAAAATTTAAAAGAAATAGTTGAACTTTCGGAGATTAGCCGTTTTGAACAAACTACCATTTATAGATTTATTTACAAACTATTTCATAATTTTATATATTTACAAAAAAAATATTGTATACTATGCTCATACATATTGTTAATACTATATAATTGTATATTAGTTTTGGAAAATTATCTGTAGCGATTAATAAGTATGCTGTGTTTAAAGCAACCCAATGTAATTGGGCAGCACCCTTTTATGATAATAAAGTGATTCTCTCTAACACTAAAGCTCGTCAATTGTCATTAAAGGAAAAATGAAAGAAGAAAATAGGTTGTATAATAGAGGAGTATAAAAGGGGCTGAATCGTTTTGTATTTGTCTATTTATATAATGATTTACTTCCACGTGCTGTTGATGATGTTTAACAGTACATAAACCATATGTTACTTCTTATTTTGTTATCCGAGATTTCAACATACACCATATCGCTTCCTACTGTTTGTTACTCAGTTATGCTGTGTATACATTTTGCATAACATAGAGAAGACATATACCGTTATGAATGAATTTCACTTTTGTGGAATAAATGCTAAAGGATAAATTGTGATTTAGGTTGAAAAGCAACTATGAACACGAGACAGTTATCAAAATTTGTATACATAAAAAATTAATTTTTAATACCCCTGTGGTAAAAACAGAAATTAAACTAGAAATGGAAATCATTAAAGTGAAACCTCTTTTGGAGCGCTTGGCACACACCTAAGGGTGTGGATGTGCCCCATCACCTTACTGTTAACCATCATGATTTCTGTTTTCAATAAAACACAAATACTTGCAATTGAGATAAGGCCTTAAAATGTAGCCCAGTGACAGAAGAAGGCGTTAAACAGACAAATTGTCAAATTTCATTATTCATTATTGCGATCATAAAAAAATAATAAATAAATAAAAATAAAAAAAGCAATAAAATTATTGGAACGTCCCACAAGCCATAACGCCGAAGCTTTTTGCGTTTTATTGGTATAATCAAAGTTACATTAATAACTGGTAACAAAAAAAATTATTTGCTCGTTTGGAACGTTTAAGTTAGTAAGTGGCAAATATTAAGACATAAAAATAATAAAAATTTATCCAAAATGGAGGTCGGAGCGACTCGTCTGAGGTAGGCACACAGTGTGTGGAGAGGTTCTCTAGATTCGTCAATCGAGAAGTGCGAGCGAGTCTCTCGTTGAGACTGTTTCGTCGTCGTCGTCGTGGGTTCGTGTCTCAGGAGCACTTCGTACCTCCACGTGGGGTTGTCGAGGTTTAACTCTATATAAAATACAACTTGTCTGCTATTTCGTCGTCTGAGGACTCAATAAATGAAATATTTAATTATGCCTCTGGAATTCGAAAACTATTTTATAAATATTCGATAAAATAAAATTTGTGTTCAACGATAAACGAATATAGCATATTTGTCTGCTTAGTAAACAGGTTTAGGTTGTTATTGCTGACTACTTTTCTTATAGACTTGATTTGAACTGAACATCTAGCGCTACCTGGTGGGTAATTCTGGATCTAACGTTAACCACTGAGTTTAGCTTCTCAAGGGTTTTTAAATTTCAAAAAACTTTAAGCGTCTTGTGTATAACTATGATTTTACTTGAATTAATTTTCACATTCCATTATATCGGACTAACAGACGTTGTGAGAAATAGGCATCTACAGCTATATCAATATTGCTAACTCACTTAGTTTTGGGATTATTTTTATTTCTCCCAATATAAGGCAAGGATTCTCTGCTCATTGGATTGAAGGTTTGATTTTAAATTAAGATTTTTTATTTTTTGCAGTTTATAACTATATACATCTCATTTAAAAAAACGGAAAATCAGGTTTTCCTCAATGACTGCACTCGGCACCCATTTTATTCATAAAGTTTTTCAATGGTTCTGGTAATTGGCGCAACATAATGTTTCTTTATCATCCAACTACATAGTTTATTCATCATCACCAGGAGGTTCAATTTTAAATTCTTATGTAAGCCGTGTTGTATAAACAACAACTTATTCATCAAACATTAGTATGTTCTAACATATGCTAGATCTGGGTTAATTCAAAAACCATAGAATCAATAGAAACTACAATTAATTGCTTTTCATTTATAATTATTGGTAATGTTAGAAACAGCGGCTGATGTGCACTTAGCCAATATTTGAAGGTATGAGATGATTATTTTAAGGCTTAAGATTTGTGAAATAATAAAACCAACTTAATATCATCCGATCCCACTCATTTTGATTAATTTATGTGTTCAAAATTTATGATGTTCATTGTCCACAGTTCTGGGGTGCTTATCTGGTACTAATGATCTTACAGGAAGCAAAATATTACTATGATCTGACTTCATCGAAGAAGTCCATTTATTATAGTTATGAAAAAGAGAAAGAAATGTTCTTTTCTTCTCATTCACCGGTATTGATTAGTAAAACATTAGATATATACTACCTGTGAGGTATTTAATTATTTATTCGAGGCACAATAAATGAGACAAAGACAGTATCAATTCAGGTTGAGTATTAAATTTTACATATTGGAAATTAGAAGAATGGCGGTTATAATTCCATGGAAAAAAAAAAAAATAGCAACAAACATTATTCTTAAATTGATTTGGATTCTTTAGCAAATAAAATTAAATACGTAATTATATTTCAGAAACATCATAAGATATTGACCAGCCCTAATGAAGAATTCAGCTCATGGCTTGGCTTTCTTTTCGTCATGTATTAATAGAGTGCGCTAGTAGTTGGTTCCAAGTTTCAAGTGGAAAGAGATTAGTAATCATTAGGAAGATATTGTGTAAATAAACTGCAGAAAAGTGAAATTCGTCGTAACGGTGTGTGCCATTCATATGCTCTGTAAAACAACACAATGCATACTTGGGCAATAGAAAGCTGAAAACTGTATGCCATGTGGTGAAATCTCGGATAACAAAATAAAGGTTAACATATACTATATATACCTTTAAAGAAGGTGAGCCGTGCATGGAGGTACGATGCGCCCCTGAGTCATGAATACTAGACGGTCTTAACGCCCGATGAAACCTCACATCCTTAACTGGATAACAAGTGCAGCCCAACCTACTCATGGAGTACGGTTTACATCTACTCAGAGGGCGCGGGTCTTGACCTCCATTTTGCAAACTGTCTAGGTGATTATTGATTTATAATTTTTTTTTGTTACTTAAAATTTTGTTTTAATGTTTTTCTTTTCTCACTTTCCTCTCCGTTAAGGCTGTACCGGGCTTCCCCGAACGACGGTGAGAGGGTCGTGGTTCAAAGCCAGATTGATCCGGTTATCGTACGGATTATTTTCATCTCAACTCTTTCAATTAATCCTTTTCTCTTGAATAATGATTAGGGTCAGGTCTTGCAGGTATATCAGTTCTGGTTATTATAGCATTATGTAATATTAATCTGAGATTTCGAGATATATTACGAGATTTCAAAACCTTTGAAGGAGTGAATAAAGCTCTTAATCGCTTTTTATATGTTGATATACTTCTGACCGTTGTTCATTTATGAAGGTCATTGTGCAGCCGAGAAATGTGAAATTGTCCTACCATCAGAAGCAGTTTTCCATTTATGCAGTTCCTGTTGTTGTACTGAATTTTTTTGGCTTACTACCATGTTGTTCCTTTTATCAACATTTACTTGTAGGCGAATTACCCCTGATCTCTTGTCAATGTCTTAGCGATTCTCCCATTTTTCTCTTGGTTGCTTCCCATGATAGCCATTTAGCATGAATGAATGAATGATTGGCTAGCTATTATTATTTACCTCCACGCGATTTTGATGATGTTTAACCGTACATAAACCATATGTTACTCCATATTTCGTTATCCTAGATTTCAACATGCACCGACCGAGTTCTACTGTTCGTTATTCAGTTATTCTGTGTATACATTTTGTATAACATAGAGAAGACATATACCATTATGAATGAATTTCACTTTTGTAGAATAAATGCTAAAGGATAAATTGTGATTTAGATTGAAAAGCAACTATGAACACAAGACAGTTATCAAAATTTGTATACATAAAAATTTTATTTTTAATAGCCCTGTGGTAAAAACAGAAATTAAACTAGAAATGGAAATGATTAAAGTGAAACCTCTTTTGGAGCGCTTGGCACACACCTAAGGGTGTGGATGAGCCCCATCACTTTACTGTTAACCATCATGATTTCTATTTTCAATAAAACTCAAATACTTGCAATTTCGATAAGGCCTTAAAATGTAGCCAAGTGACAGAAAAAGGCGGGAAACACACAAATTGTGAAATTTCATTATTCATTGAATTTTCATTATTGTGGGAATAAATGAATTGTAAAGTCCTCCAAGCCATAACGCCGAAGCGTTTCGCGTTTGATAGGTATAATCAAAGTTACATAAATAATTGGCAACAAAATAATTATTTGCTCGTTTGGATCGTTTGAGTCAGTAAGTGGCAAATATTAAGACATAAAAATAATAAAAATGTATCCAAATTTTCAAACATAGCACATACATCGTTTTATAATAAAATTTACATTAGTTATTCAAATGAAATTGTAATAAAAATCACTAATTGGCTAGTTATTATTACTAGTGTTCACCCAGTGATCAATATTCGACCATATTCATTAAAAATTTGAGACATAATTAAATTAAAAATAAATTTAACAAATAAAGAGTAAATCACGATTCAAAAATCTTCATTTATTAAAATATACAAAATTTCAATTTCAATTAAAAATCGAGCTGAAATTATCTTAAATTATTTATAAGTAATACGAAATAGACCCATTGAAAATATTTAATTTCCATTTTAATTTATGTGTGTTATTATCACAATATATATGAATGTTATTATTAAGCAAATAAAAAATAAATTTAAATTAGTTATTTCAACTGAATTTAAATCCAATTTTATGCAGAACTTCTCTGAAAACAATGTCTTTTTTCAATGTTCTGTTATTGTTTCGTACATAGCCTTGCCCATTGCCCTTGTTAATATAAATTTAAAAATTTTATTTTAATTTTAACGTGCTCTGCTACATTTAATTGTCCAAGCGAAATTACTGGACGTCACAATAACACAATTTTTTCCAAAACTTTGACCCTGCGATTTGATTATGGTCACAGCAAAGGCAGCTATTAATAAGAACGTTGTTCTTTGACATTCGAACGCAAGTATTGTGTCAGAAAATATTAAATTAATTCTTGGAATTCAAATTCTTTTATTTAAAGTAGCTCCCGTCAGTACTTCAATCTCATTCCTGTTCCATTAGCTACTGCTTGTCCTTCAAATAATAGCCCGTCCCCTTCATTAAATTTAAAGTTTTCGATTTATCAAAAACCAAAATAAAGGAAATCGATATGCAAAAGAAAAAGTACTAAATGTTTGAAATGATATATCTCTGCAACAAATAGTCCGATTTCGATGATTTTTTTTTATTTTTTAGGGAATTAAAGAAGCTTTCAAATAAATACTGGTATTATCGATAAAAAGAATGTGTACTTTTTGAGTTATTCGCAAATAAAATACTGAATTCATCATTAAAATTGATTCAGCTTGTTTTCGAGAAAGTATGTTATATACATAAATTATAAAGGCTTCAAGGGAAAGACTTTAGAAAAATTTCATTGAAATCGTTGAAACTGTATCTGCGCTACAGTCTAAAGCGGACCACGTTTTTCGGCCACCATTTCGAAGGAAAGACCTGATGATAGTGAAACGTATACAAAAACACATCTAAATATTATTGCGACGTTGTGCCAAAATTTAAAAGAAATAGTTGAACTTTCGGAGATTAGCCGTTTTGAACAAACTACCATTTATAGATTTATTTACAAACTATTTCATAATTTTATTTATTTACAAAAAAAATATTGTATACTATGCTCATACATATTGTTAATACTATATAATTGTATATTAGTTTTGGAAAATTATCTGTAGCGATTAATAAGTATGCTGTGTTTAAAGCAACCCAATGTAATTGGGCAGCACCCTTTTATGATAATAAAGTGATTCTCTCTAACACTAAAGCTCGTCAATTGCCATTAAACGAAAAATGAAAGAAGAAAATAGGTTGTATAATAGAGGAGTAAAAGGGGCTGAATCGTTTTGTATTTGTCTATTTATATAATGATTTACTTCCACGTGCTGTTGATGATGTTTAACAGTACATAAACCACACGTTACTCCATATTTCGTTATCCTAGATTTCAACATGCACCGTACCGCGTTCTACTGTTCGTTAGTCAGTTATTCTGTGTTTAGATTTTGCATAGCATAGAGATGACATACGCCGTTATAAAAGAATTTCACTTTTGTGGAATAAATGCTAAAGGATAAATTGTGATTTAGGTTGAAAAGCAACTATGAACACGAGACAGTTATCAAAATTTGTATACATAAAAAATTAATTTTTAATACCCCTGTGGTAAAAACAGAAATTAAACTAGAAATGGAAATCATTAAAGTGAAACCTCTTTTGGAGCGCTTGGCACACACCTAAGGGTGTGGAGGTGCCCCATCACCTTACTGTTAACCATCATGATTTCTGTTTTCAATAAAACACAAATACTTGCAATTGAGATAAGGCCTTAAAATGTAGCCCAGTGACAGAAGAAGGCGTTAAACAGACAAATTGTCAAATTTCATTATTCATTATTGCGATCATAAAAAAATAATAAATAAATAAAAATAAAAAAGCAATAAAATTATTGGAACGTCCCACAAGCCATAACGCCGAAGCTTTTTGCGTTTTATTGGTATAATCAAAGTTACATTAATAACTGGTAACAAAAAAAATTATTTGCTCGTTTGGAACGTTTAAGTTAGTAAGTGGCAAATATTAAGACATAAAAATAATAAAAATTTATCCAAAATGGAGGTCGGAGCGACTCGTCTGAGGTAGGCACACAGTGTGTGGAGGGGATCTCAAGATTCGTCAATCGAGAAGTGCGAGCGAGTCTCTCGTTGAGACTGATTCGTCGTCGTGAGCGAGTCTCTCGTTGAGACTGTTTCGTCGTCGTCGTCGTGGGTTCGTGTCTCAGGAGCACTTCGTACCTCCACGTGGGGTTGTCGAGGTTTAACTCTATATAAAATACAACTTGTCTGCTATTTCGCCATCTGAGGACTCAATAAATTAAATATTTAATCATGCCTCTGGAATTCGAAAACTATTTTATAAATATTCGATAAAATAAAATTTGTGTTCAACGATAAACGAATATAGCATATTTGTCTGCTTAGTAAACAGGTTTAGGTTGTTATTGCTGACTACTTTTCTTATAGACTTGATTTGAACTGAACATCTAGCGCTACCTGGTGGGTAATTCTGGATCTAACGTTAACCACTGAGTTTAGCTTCTCAAGGGTTTTTAAATTTCAAAAAACTTTAAGCGTCTTGTGTATAACTATGATTTTACTTGAATTAATTTTCACATTCCATTATATCGGACTAACAGACGTTGTGAGAAATAGGCATCTACAGCTATATCAATATTGCTAACTCACTTAGTTTTGGGATTATTTTTATTTCTCCCAATATAAGGCAAGGATTCTTTGCTCATTGGTTGAAGGTTTGATTTTAAATTAAGATTTTTTATTTTTTGCAGTTTATAACTATATACATCTCATTTAAAAAAACGGAAAATCAGGTTTTCCTCAATGACTGCACTCGGCACCCATTTTATTCATAAAGTTTTTCAATGGTTCTGGTAATTGGCGCAACATAATGTTTCTTTATCATCCAACTACATAGTTTATTCATCATCACCAGGAGGTTCAATTTTAAATTCTTATGTAAGCCGTGTTGTATAAACAACAACTTATTCATCAAACATTAGTATGTTCTAACATATGCTAGATCTGGGTTAATTCAAAAAACCATAGAATCAATAGAAACTACAATTAATTGCTTTTCATTTATAATTATTGGTAATGTTAGAAACAGCGGCTGATGTGCACTTAGCCAATATTTGAAGGTATGAGATGATTATTTTAAGGCTTAAGATTTGTGAAATAATAAAACCAACTTAATATCATCCGATCCCACTCATTTTGATTAATTTATGTGTTCAGAATTTATGATGTTCTTTTGTCCACAGTTCTGGGGTGCTTATCTGGTACTAATGATCTTACAGGAAGCAAAATATTACTATGATCTGACTTCATCGAAGAAGTCCATTTATTATAGTTATGAAAAAGAGAAAGAAATGTTCTTTTCTTCTCATTCACCGGTATTGATTAGTAAAAAATTAGATATATACTACCTGTGAGGTATTTAATTATTTATTCGAGGCACAATAAATGAGACAAAGGCAGTATCAATTCATGTTGAGTATTAAATTTTACATATTGGAAATTAGAAGAATGGCGGTTATAATTCCATGGAAAAAAAAAAATAGCAACAAACATTATTCTTAAATTGATTTGGATTCTTTAGCAAATAAAATTAAATACGTAATTATATTTCAGAAACATCATAAGATATTGACCAGCCCTAATGAAGAATTCAGCTCATGGCTTGGCTTTCTTTTTGTCAAGAATTAATAGAGTGCGCTAGTAGTTGGTTCCAAGTTTCAAGTGGAAAGAGATTAGTAATCATTAGGAAGATATTGTGTAAATAAACTGCAGAAAAGTGAAATTCATCGTAACGGTGTGTGCCATTCATATGCTCTGTAAAACAACACAATGCATACTTGGGCAATAGAAAGCTGAAAATTGTATGCCATGTGGTGAAACCTCGGATAACAAAATAAAGGTTAACATATACTATATATAATTTTAGTCTCAGTCTGGCCTGAGACGCCCTGGTGTGTACATCGGTGTAATTCGTTCATATAATAGACTCAGTTTACTTTAATTTAATTTTCAGTTCAGTTAAGTTCAGTTTTTTTTTCTTCTCTTTTTTAAAAAAACACTATTATTAATCACGCTATTAAGTGTCGGATCTTCACAATAATCGGAGTAAAGAAAACGCAGCGAGATTGATAGAGTTCTGGGAGCAACGAGCTGGCAGGCGTCTACTAATCCTAACAGCATTAGACCAGCATTAGACGTTGTTTACTACCGTCAACAGTCCTGGTATTTATTTATATTTTAATTGCGAAGTAATTCTCATTAATAAATTTAAAAAATGGTGCAGTGTAATATTTGCAACAACTCTATCGCACGCGAAGATAAGAACAATATACACTGCGTTAAGTGTAAAATAATTTTTCATGGTAGGTGCGTCAACCTTAATGATAAAGACACCGAAGCATTAAAAATAATTAAAAAAACATGGGTTTGCTCTAACTGCGAACAGGTGAAAAAACAAAATACCGAGCCGTCCCCTCAGAAATACTTGCGGCAGTAAATCGTTTAGACGCTACCGTGAACGAAGATATAAAAAACATGAAAACAGCACTAGATAAATACGGAGAGCTCAGTTTTGAACTAAACGAAAGACTGACGAAGATTGAAAAACATCTGGAAGGTCAAGCTAAAAAGTTTGAGGAGATACTATTAGAAAACAAAGCACTCAAATCCCGAGTGGGCGAATTAGAGGTTCGCTTGAATAACGCAGAGCAAGGACTATTGAGTAGATCACTGGAGATCCGCGGTATACCGGAGCGACCGGGCGAAACGCCCGCTGCTTTGGTGACCAGTATAGGAGCAAGCTTGGGGATCAGGCTTAGTGTGGAGGACCTGGACAACGTACATCGCCGCAGAAGCCGAAAAGATGACTCGCGACCACCGCCTGTTATCGCACGCTTTGTCAGGCAATCAATTAGAGATGATCTAATTACGAAAAGGAAAGTGAAGAGGGATTTCTCCACGCGGGATATCGGTTGGCAGGAAAATGACTGCCACCGAATTTATCTGGGTGAAGAGATGACTCGCACAAACAGACACCTCTATTGGCTAGCCCGGCAGAAGAGAGCGGCGGGAAAAATCAAATATACGTGGTTTGCTTCCGGAAAGGTGCGGTGTCGAAAAGAGGACGGACATAGAGTCATCCTGATAGAACAGGCCTCGGATCTAGATGTATTTGACTGACTACCTAGAAGCCGTCAACCCCTTAGCCTCATTAAAATAGTCTTACTTCTTCTCTTAGTGCTATCTCTACACCGTCACTCATCAATCTATTTATTTTCAAGTACATTCTCTTTATTTATTTTTAATGTTAATATTACTTTTTCTTCACTTAGTTTCATGTACGATAATCGCTTTTCTGTACTTTCTACTCGTTTTGTCTTCTCGCTACCAAACACTGACTGTTTCTCTCCAAATCCACTGTATGTCTAGTTCCCTAATCACATGTCAAGTTAACTCTCAATCACTTTCTGCCCATTATGACGAATTCCTGCAATACTTTACCCAAAACTTTTATCATATCATAGCAATATCCGAAACCTGGCTCAAACCTTATATTCCATCATCTTCAGTCTCCTTGCCTGATTACATCCTGCTCCGTCATGACCGGGTAAACCGGACTGGCGGTGGAGTAGCCATGTTTGTCCACAATAGCCTAAAGACCCGAATCCTCGATTGCTCCCCATCTTCCGATCATCCTCATGTAGAATACCTCTTAGTAGAAATTCTCAGTAATATTTCTCCTATCCTTTACGCCGTGGTATATCGCCCTCCTCTCGTGCCATTTGACCCGTCCTTCGAATCAACTCTATTCAACTTCGTTCCCCTCTATCCCAGAATAATTATCTCCGGTGACCTCAATACCAATTTCCTCTCAAACTCCAATGACAAATCCTATTTAGAAAATCTGTTTTTCTCACTTCACCTATTCATCGTTCCTTTTTCCTCCACCCACCACACCACCAGATCTGACACTTGGCTAGACTACTACATCATCGACTCAGCACAAAACCTCCTCTCCGCCTCTCAATTGCCAGTATCCTTTCTTTCATCTCATGATCTGATACAAATAACGTATAATATCCGCACTCCTCCAATCCATCCTCGAACTATCACTTTCCGCCAACTGGATACCCTTACTCGAGAAAAAATATTACCTGATCTAGTAACATTGGATTTGAATGGAATATATCATTGCTCCTCTGTCGACACCATGGTTGATATTCTCACCACCAATCTTCTCAATATACTCAATACCCACGCTCCTCTGAAAACCTCCACTTTCCGTCATCGTCCTGCTCCTTGGATGTGTCAGGAAATTAAGGATCTGCAGAAGAGACGCGACGCTGCACGCAGACGCTTCAGACGGACTAGGCTTGCAGATGATTATCAAATATTCAGAGTGCTTCGTAACACGACACAGACAAGGATCCGACAAGCGAAAGCGAACTACTTTCACGAAGCCCTTTCCTCAGCTCCTGATATCAAATCAAAATGGCTTCTACTTCGTAAGCTTTCCCTCTGTGAACCTTCTAGATCCCCTTCCTCAGTTTTCCCAATATCACCTGATGACCTAAACTCCCACTTTATATCGGTTTCCACCTCTTCTTTACCATCCCCTTCCGGCTTTTCTCCAGAGGTACCTTTTAACGACAATAATTTTTATTTTTCCGACATTTCTCCCACAGACCTTATTACCGTTATAATGAAATCCCGTTCCAATTCCGTAGGCCCAGATGGCATTCCTATCAAACTAATAAAATTATGTCTCCCTGAAATCCTCCCAGCACTCCTTTTCATCTACAATTTCTCCCTGCAGAATTCAATATTCCCGACCTCTTGGAAAAAAGCCATTGTCCTTCCTTTAAACAAAAAGCCTAATCCATCCTCTCCCGAAGATTTCCGACCAATATCAATCCTTTCCAATCTTTCTAAACCCCTAGAAAAGTTAGTGCGATCCCAAGTTTCCAACTACCTTGAACAATCCAACCAACTCGATCCTCTCCAATCTGGCTTCCGTCCTGGCTACTCTACACAATCTGCTCTGATTAAAATTACTAGTGATATCCAGACTGCAATAGATGACAAAAAACTAACCATACTTATACTGCTTGATTTCTCCAAAGCTTTCGATTCCATTATCCATTCCATCCTTTTCAACAAACTAAAATCATTATCCTTCTCCAATAGTTCCATCTCTTGGTTCCAGTCTTTCCTCTCACAACGAACCCAAGCAGTTTCCATACCTAATCAACCTCTATCTGCCTACCTTCCTTTATCCTCAGGAGTTGCACAGGGTTCAAGCATGTCTCCTCTTCTTTTCAGTTCTTATATTAATGACCTAAATGATTCAATTATCCATTGTTCCCACCACCTTTATGCCGACGATTCTCAAATCTATTTATCCTTTTCTCCCGCTGAGTTATTGGTGGCATTTGCCAAAATTCAAGAAGATTTAGATCGAATTAGTGCCTGGGCCAACTTAAATGGATTAAGGCTAAATGCTGCCAAAACTCAGGCCATTCTCATTGGTTCCAAGCCCCTTCTTAGATCCCACACCAACTTTCCCTCACTCTATCTAAACAACCACCCCATCACCTTCTATCCCTTTGTTAAAAATTTAGGCTTTCTCATAGATCAAACCCTTTCCTGGAATCACCATATCTCTCATATATCCCGCCGTGCAATTTCTACCCTCAAACTATTCCATCACTTCCGCCATCTTCTACCCCAAAATACCCGTAGACTCATAGTTTCCTCTCTCATCTTTCCCCACTTTGACTACAGCTGTGTGGTGTACGATGGCCTCTCGGTGGAACTGCGTGATAGACTCAAAAGACTTATGAATTGCTTCGTAAGATTTGTAATTGGAACCCCGAGACGCTCCCGTGTCTCCCACCACTACACTGAGTTAGGGTGGCTCTTCCCCTCCTTAAGAAGACAATATTTCCTTGGCACTTTCCTTTATCAAATCATTACCGATCATCGTCCTTCTTATGCCTACAACCTTCTCCAATTTAAGTCCTCAATCCATTCACTCACTACAAGATCCCGACCCTCTGACCTATACATCCCTTCTCATAGATCTGCCTCATTCCAAAATTCCTTTATAGCCCGCTCTGTCAACTTTTGGAATTCCCTCCCGATCAAAATTCGACATGCCCCTTCCCTGTATACATTCAAAAACCTCCTATTCCAATTCCTGTTCCAAAAACAGTCTGATACCAGCTAACTATTGATATTATATATGTATTGTGTAGCAATCATATAATCATAACACTTGGTAAGAGATAGTACATGCATTTCCTACTATCGACGTAGGAATTTCAATACATACATTTTTTTTATTTTTTTTTTATTCAATTATAAGTAACTGTTTATTTTTATATATATATTCAAGTAAAGTTTTTTTTTTTTTTTTTATGAAATGAACTCATTGTATCTCTTTTTCGTTCTTCATTTCTCAAAGTGTATGTTTATGTTGTTCAACCCTTAAATATAATTTTGTTCATAGTTCAAGTGATTCGTTCATAGTTTTAATTGTTTTGTTCATAATTTTAAATGCTCTGTACATAGTTTTATCTGTTTGTATATAGCTTGTGCACCTAAGGTTTTCTTTACTTTTTATTTTATTTTATCAATTTTATTTATTGTTTCAACGTTCAGGCCAGTAATATTCTATTATTTTGTACATTATTGTTATTCTGAAGGGACTTAGTCCCAGAATAAAGTTTTTTTTTCTATCTATCTATATATACCTTTAAAGAAGTGAGCCGTGCATGGAGGTACGATGTGCCCCTGAGTCATGAGTACAAGACGGTCTTAACGCCCGATGAAACCTCACATCCTTAACTGGATAACAAGTGCAGCCCAACCTACTCATGGAGTACGGTTTACATCTACTCAGAGGGCGCGGGTCTTGACCTCCATTTTGCAAACTGTCCAGGTGATTATTGATTTATAATTTTTTTTGTTTTGTTACTTAAAATTTTGTTTTAATGTCTTTCTTTTCTCACTTTCCTCTCCGTTAAGGCTGTACCGGGCTTCCCCGAACGACGGTGAGAGGGTCGTGGTTCAAAGCCAGATTGATCCGGTTATCGTACGGATTATTTTCATCTCAACTCTTTCAATTAATCCTTTTCTCTTGAATAATGATTAGGGTCAGGTCTTGCAGGTATATCAGATCTGGTTATCATAGCATTATGTAATCTTAATTTGAGATTTCGAGATATATTACGAGATTTCAAAACCTTTGAAGGAGTGAATAAAGCTCTTAATCGCTTTTTATATGTTGGGATACTTCTGACCGTTGTTCATTTATGAAGGTCACTGTGCAGCCGAGAAATGTGAAATTGTCCTACCATCAGAAGCAGTTTTCCATTTATGCAGTTCCTGTTGTTGTACTGAATTTTTTTGGCTTACTACCATGTTGTTCCTTTTATCAACATTTACTTGTAGGCGAATTACCCCTGATCTCTTGTCAATGTCTTAGCGATTCTCCCATTTTTCTCTTGGTTGCTTCCCATGATAGTCATTTAGCATGAATTAATGAATGATTGGCTAGCTATTATTATTTACCTCAACGCGATGTTGATGATGTTTAACTGTACATAAACCATATGTTACTCCATATTTCGTTATCCTAGATTTCAACATGCACCGACCGAGTTCTACTGTTCGTTATTCAGTTATTCTGTGTATACATTTTGTATAACATAGAGAAGACATATACCATTATGAATGAATTTCACTTTTGTGGAATAAATGCTAAAGGATAAATTGTTATTTAGGTTGAAAAGCAACTATGAACACAAGACAGTTATCAAAATTTGTATACATAAAAATTTTATTTTTAATACCCCTGTGGTAAAAAAAGAAATTAAACTAGAAATGGAAATGATTAAAGTGAAACCTCTTTTGGAGCGCTTGGCACAGACCTAAAGGTGTGGATGAGCCCCATCACTTTACTGTTAACCATCATGATTTCTGTTTTCAATAAAACTCAAATACTTGCAATTTCGATAAGGCCTTAAAATGTAGCCCAGTGACAGAAAAAGGCGGGAAACACACAAATTGTGAAATTTCATTATTCATTGAATTTTCATTATTGTGGGAATAAATGAATTGTAAAGTCCTCCAAGCCATAACGCCGAAGCGTTTCGCGTTTTATTGGTATAATCAAAGTTACATAAATAATTGGCAACAAAATAATTATTTGCTCGTTTGGATCGTTTGAGTCAGTAAGTGGCAAATATTAAGACATAAAAATAATAAAAATTTATCCAAATTTTCAAACATAGCACATACATCGTTTTATAATAAAATTTACATTAGTTATTCAAATGAAATTGTAATAAAAATCACTAATTGGCTAGTTATTATTTCTAGTGTTCACCCAGTGATCAATATTCGACCATATTCATTAAAAATTTGAGACATAATTAAATTAAAAATAAATTTAACAAATAAAGAGTAAACCACGATTCAAAAATCTTTATTTATTAAAATATACAAAATTTCAATTTCAAATAAAAATCGAGCTGAAATTATCTTAAATTATTTATAAGTAATACGAAATAGACTCATTGAAAATATTTAATTTCCATTTTAATTTATGTGTGGTATTATCGCAATATATATGAATGTTATTATTAAGCAAATAAAAAATAAATTTAAATTAGCTATTTCAACTGAATTTAAATCCAATTTTATGCAGAACTTCTCTGAAAACAATGTATTTTTTCAATGTTCTGTTATTGTTTCGTACATAGCCTTGCCCATTGCCCTTGTTAATATAAATTTAAAAATTTTATTTTAATTTTAACGTGCTCTGCTACATTTAATTGTCCAAGCGAAATTACTGGACGTCACAATAACACAATTTTTTCCAAAACTTTGACCCTGCGATTTGATTATGGTCACAGCAAAGGCAGCTATTAATAAGAACGTTGTTCTTTGACATTCGAACGCAAGTATTGTGTCAGAAAATATTAAATTAATTCTTGGAATTCAAATTCTTTTATTTAAAGTAGCTCCCGTCAGTACTTCAATCTCATTCCTGTTCCATTAGCTACTGCTTGTCCTTCAAATAATAGCCCGTCCCCTTCATTAAATTTAAAGTTTTCGATTTATCAAAAACCAAAATAAAGCAAATCGATATGCAAAAGAAAAAGTACTAAATGTTTGAAATGATATATCTCTGCAACAAATAGTCCGATTTCGATGATTTTTTTTTATTTTTTAGGGAATTAAAGAAGCTATCAAATAAATACTGGTATTATCGATAAAAAAAATGTGTACTTTTTGAGTTATTCGCAAATAAAATACTGAATTCATCATTAAAATTGATTCAGCTTGTTTTCGAGAAAGTATGTTATATACATAAATTATAAAGGTTTCAAGGGAAAGACTTTAGAAAAATTTCATTGAAATCGTTGATACTGTATGTGCGCTACAGTCTAAAGCGGACCACGTTTTTCGGCCACCATTTCGAAGGAAAGACGTGATGATAGTGAAACGTATACAAAAACACATCTAAATGTTATTGCGACGTTGTGCCAAAATTTAAAAGAAATAGTTGAACTTTCGGAGATTAGCCGTTTTGAACAAACTACCATTTATAGATTTATTTACAAACTATTTCATAATTTTATTTATTTCCAAAAAAGATATTGTATACTATGCTCATACATAATGTTAGTACTATATAATTGTATATTAGTTTTGGAAAATTATCTGTAGCGATTAATAAATAAGCTGTGTTTAAAGCAATCCAATGTAATTGGGCAGCACCCTTTTATGATAATAAAGTGATTCTCTCTAACACTAAAGCTCGTCAATTGCCATTAAACGAAAAATGAAGGAAGAAAATAGGTTGTATAATAGAGGAGTAAAAGGGGCTGAACCGTTTTGTATTTGTCTATTTATATAATGATTTACTTCCACGTGCTGTTGATGATGTTTAACAGTACATAAACCACACGTTACTCCATATTTCGTTATCCTAGATTTCAACATGCACCGTACCGCGTTCTACTGTTCGTTAGTCAGTTATTCTGTGTTTAGATTTTGCATAGCATAGAGATGACATACGCCGTTATAAATGAATTTCACTTTTGTGGAATAAATGCTAAAGGATAAATTGTGATTTAGGTTGAAGAGGAACTATGAACCTAAGAAAGTTTATAGATAAAAATTTTATTTTTAATACCCCTGTGGTAAAAACAGAAATCAAACTAGAAATGGAAATCATTAAAGTGAGACCTCTTTTGGAGCGCTTGCCACACACCTAAGGGTGTGGATGAGCCCCATCACCTTATACACGGTGGGCCAGACCCCCTTACCGTGCACCCCCCCACATCCCTATAAATTGCATATCGTTGTGTTCCTTGTAACAAATTATTAAAAAAAAGCCAATGTTCCCACAAAAAAAAGTGAACGCACTGCCCCAAAATGGCGTCCAAAGATGGCGGATTGACGACTTTGACTTTAGTTAGTTTTTTGGTCACTGAGAATCAGCATTCAACTTAATTTCCTCATAGTTGGTCTTTTATTAAAGCTGAATAGTCATAGAATAATAAAACATGAAGAAATATTAAAAAATAATTGGCTTAGGCTACGAAAAACACCAGTAAAGTCAAATTTTTTTCAAAAAAATTTTCAAGTTACGAATCAAGCGTCGTTTGTAATTAAACGGCCTACAATAACGCAAAAAGTGCTGAAATAAAACATCTGGAGAATATATTTCTCTTTCTAAAACGCTGATTATTTTTTAAAAAATTTAAACAGTTCAGTAGAAAATGTACTTATGCGGCAGAAAAGCGGTACTGGCGTGGGTGCCTACAGGCCTCTACCACACCATTCAGTACACATAAATGGCTTAGTTATAGTGATATAATAACATTTTTGGTACATTATATTGGTTTTATTAACGAACAAATATTAATGCAATAATTTAATCGTAAAAAAAAAATTAAAATTTTTTAAAAAAAATTATTATTATTTTTTTTAATTTAAACTACTTTATTCTATACGTAGGTCGTTTAAGAAGACCTCAATTGTAAAAATGATATAATGATAATAATAAAACTTAATTAAAAATATGCAATATCTTGATTTTTTTTTATTTAACGTTTGCAATTTAACACTGTATTTTGTATATTTACTGATTCTTAGAGGTAATTAAAATTTTTATGTACTTCCCAGGAAATGAGTCATATTAATACCTGTTTTATAAACTAAAGGAAATTATATACCTAATCTGAACTATATATAATGAATGCAGCTATTTCCTTTATTTTGTGCAAAGTTGGACTATATCATAAATAAATACGAAATTTTAATATTGAATAAATTATTCTCTCTGCACAAAGAAAGATGGAAAGGATGACCTATAAGTTCTTCTATAAACCAGAACTGATTGTTTGTTTTTGGTATCAAAATGAGGAAAAACGCGAAATTGAACCAGAAAATTGGAAAAATACATTAAGCGAACGAGAAAGGAAGTGCAAAAACCTCGGAAAAGACAAAAAGGACTCAGTATCCATTATATAGCTAAATGAATGTTTAGTAGACAGATGAACAGAATATTTCAAGATGCTGCTAAAAGGGGGTCAATTGCAGTTTGGATGATATTAAGTGGACGATGTAGGTTTATTATGGTGAAATCCTCTTTATTTTTGATTGCTGAAGGTGCACATCGGGACTATCTTCACTTTGAAGCAGGATATAGAGAGGTATATCGAGAAAGTTATAGCTCATAGTTCTGTTTAGTGCATTTGCAAAAGATTTTTTAAGGAATCTTATATTAGCTATAGCTCGTTGTTGTGCAGAAATTGCGGAATAAATTGTTCGGAGTTTGTACCATATCATAAAAAAATAGGAAATTTTAATATTGAATGCATTATTGTTTCTGCACGAAGAAATGGAAAGGCGAAACCGAAATGCTTCGCACAGTTTTGAGCGTACATAGGCAACAAGTCAGACAGATATTATCATTATATCATTTTTACAATTGAGGTCTTCTTAAACGACCTACGTATAGAATAAAGTAGTTTAAATTAAAAAAAAATAATAATTTTTTTAAAAATTTTTTTTTTTTTTACGATTAAATTATTGCATTAATATTTGTTCGTTAATAAAACCAATATAATGTACCAAAAATGTTATTATATCACTATAACTAAGCCATTTATGTGTACTGAATGGTGTGGTAGAGGCCTGTAGGCACCCACGCCAGTACCGCTTTTCTGCCGCATAAGTACATTTTCTACGGAACTGCTTAAAATTTTTTAAAAAATAATCAGCGTTTTAGAAAGAGAAATATATTCTCCAGATGTTTTATTTCAGCACGTTTTGCGTTATTGTAGGCCGTTTAATTACAAACGACGCTTGATTCGTAACTTGAAAATTTTTTTGAAAAAAAATTGACTTTACTGGTGTTTTTCGTAGCCTAAGCCAATTATTTTTTAATATTTCTTCATGTTTTATTATTCTATGACTATTCAGCTTTAATAAAAGACCAACTATGAGGAAATTAAGTTAAATGCTGATTCTCAGTGACCAAAAAACTAACTAAAGTCAAAGTCGTCAATCCGCCATCTTTGGACGCCATTTTGGGGCAGTGCGTTCACTTTTTTTTGTGGGAACATTGGCTTTTTTTTAATAAATTGTTACAAGGAACACAACGATATGCAATTTATAGGGATGTGGGGGGGGGTGCACGGTAAGGGGGTCTGGCCCACAGACTATTACTGTTAACCAACATGTTTTCTGTTTTCAATAAAACACAAATACTTGCAATTGAGATAAGGCCTTAAAATGTAGCCCAGTGACAGAAGAAGGCGTTAAACAGACAAATTGTCAAATTTCATTATTCATTATTGCGATCATAAAAAAATAATAAATAAATAAAAATAAAAAAAGCAATAAAATTATTGGAACGTCCCACAAGCCATAACGCCGAAGCTTTTTGCGTTTTATTGGTATAATCAAAGTTACATTAATAACTGGTAACAAAAAAAATTATTTGCTCGTTTGGAACGTTTAAGTTAGTAAGTGGCAAATATTAAGACATAAAAATAATAAAAATTTATCCAAAATGGAGGTCGGAGCGACTCGTCTGAGGTAGGCACACAGTGTGTGGAGGGGGGATCTCAAGATTCGTCAATCGAGAAGTGCGAGCGAGTCTCTCGTTGAGACTGATTCGCCGTCGTGAGCGAGTCTCTCGTTGAGACTGTTTCGTCGTCGTCGTCGTGGGTTCGTGTCTCAGGAGCACTTCGTACCTCCACGTGGGGTTGCTGAGGTTTAACTCTATATAAAATACAACTTGTCTGCTATTTCGTCATCTGAGGACTCAATAAATTAAATATTTAATTATGCCTCTGGAATTCGAAAACTATTTTATAAATATTCGATAAAATAAAATTTGTGTTCAACGATAAACGAATATAGCATATTTGTCTGCTTAGTAAACAGGTTTAGGTTGTTATTGCTGACTACTTTTCTTACAGACTTGATTTGAACTGAACATCTAGCGCTACCTGGTGGGTAATTCTGGATCTAACGTTAACCACTGAGTTTAGCTTCTCAAGGGTTTTTAAATTTAAAAAACTTTAAGCGTCTTGTGTATAACTATGATTTTACTTGAATTAATTTTCACATTCCATTATATCGGACTAACAGACGTTGTGAGAAATAGGCATCTACAGCTATATCAATATTGCTAACTCACTTAGTTTTGGGATTATTTTTATTTCTCCCAATATAAGGCAAGGATTCTTTGCTCATTCGGTTGAAGGTTTGATTTTAAATTAAGATTTTTTATTTTTTGCAGTTTATAACTATATACATCTCATTTAAAAAAACGGAAAATCAGGTTTTCCTCAATGACTGCACTCGGCACCCATTTTATTCATAAAGTTTTTCAATGGTTCTGGTAATTGGCGCAACATAATGTTTTCTTTATCATCCAACTACATAGTTTATTCATCATCACCAGGAGGTTCAATTTTAAATTCTTATGTAAGCCGTGTTGTATAAACAACAACTTATTCATCAAACATTAGTATGTTCTAACATATGCTAGATCTGGGTTAATTCAAAAACCATAGAATCAATAGAAACTACAATTAATTGCTTTTCATTTATAATTATTGGTAATGTTAGAAACAGCGGCTGATGTGCACTTAGCCAATATTTGAAGGTATGAGATGATTATTTTAAGGCTTAAGATTTGTGAAATAATAAAACCAACTTAATATCATCCGATCCCACTCATTTTGATTAATTTATGTGTTCAGAATTTATGATGTTCTTTTGTCCACAGTTCTGGGGTGCTTATCTGGTACTAATGATCTTACAGGAAGCAAAATATTACTATGATCTGACTTCATCGAAGAAGTCCATTTATTATAGTTATGAAAAAGAGAAAGAAATGTTCTTTTCTTCTCATTCACCGGTATTGATTAGTAAAAAATTAGATATATACTACCTGTGAGGTATTTAATTATTTATTCGAGGCACAATAAATGAGACAAAGGCAGTATCAATTCATGTTGAGTATTAAATTTTACATATTGGAAATTAGAAGAATGGCGGTTATAATTCCATGGAAAAAAAAAAATAGCAACAAACATTATTCTTAAATTGATTTGGATTCTTTAGCAAATAAAATTAAATACGTAATTATATTTCAGAAACATCATAAGATATTGACCAGCCCTAATGAAGAATTCAGCTCATGGCTTGGCTTTCTTTTTGTCAAGAATTAATAGAGTGCGCTAGTAGTTGGTTCCAAGTTTCAAGTGGAAAGAGATTAGTAATCATTAGGAAGATATTGTGTAAATAAACTGCAGAAAAGTGAAATTCATCGTAACGGTGTGTGCCATTCATATGCTCTGTAAAACAACACAATGCATACTTGGGCAATAGAAAGCTGAAAACTGTATGCCATGTGGTGAAATCTCGGATAACAAAATAAAGGTTAACATATACTATATATACCTTTAAAGAAGGTGAGCCGTGCATGGAGGTACGATGCGCCCCTGAGTCATGAATACAAGACGGTCTTAACGCCCGATGAAACCTCACATCCTTAACTGGATAACAAGTGCAGCCCAACCTACTCATGGAGTACGGTTTACATCTACTCAGAGGGCGCGGGTCTTGACCTTCATTTTGCAAACTGTCTAGGTGATTATTGATTTATAATTTTTTTTTGTTTTGTTACTTAAAATTTGGTTTTAATGTCTTCCTTTTCTTACTTTCCTCGCCGTTAAGGCTGTACAGGGTTTTGAGGGCGTACTGACGGTGTGAGGGCGGTGGATCAATCCTACAGTTAAAAGACCCCTCTGGTCATCGGGAGGCGAATTCGTACTTATTTTATCGCGTTAGCCCCCTCGGTCTCCCCACCCCATCGATTTTAATAACTAATGTTATATCCCATGATAATTAAGTGTAACATTAGTCGAGAATGACAAATGAAAATTCGTTTAATGTACTATATTATAATCCATTGACTTGTATTTTACTGATAGTCATACAGTACAACAATCCCATAAAGTTTTTGAAAAAGCTAAAATAAAAACCATCAATTGATTTCGCAGTTTTTTCATGGTCCTTCTTCAAGACCCATCCATGGGTTTGTGCTCTGATCCCTGATTGATCCGGTTATCGTACGGATTATTTTCATCTCAACTCTTTCAATTAATTCTTTTCTCTTGAATAATGATTAGGGCCAGGTCTTGCAGCTATATATTAGCCTCTCTCACCCTTGGAGGCTGTAAACAAAAAAAAGTTTCTAAAAGCAGCTACTTAAAGAAAGTAGAAATATAGGGAAAATTCATCCTCATAAACAATGAATTTCCTAATAATGTAATATAAAAAAAAATTATCATCGTGACCAGCACAAGCGAATTCTACCAGTGCCTTCCCTTGGATGGTAGAAAAAAATTGCAAAAAAAGAAACACCCATTTAAAGAAAAGAAATATATAGGAAATATTCATCCTCATACACAAATTCCTAATGAAATTAAAAAAAACTTACTATAGTAACCAGCACTATAGAATACTGCCATGGGGCGCGCCTTCCATTGGATATTGAAAAAAAAGTCCAAACAACACCTATTTAATGAAAAGAGGAAAAAAGGGAAAATTGATCCTCATAGACAAATTTCCTAATGTTATACAAAAAAATATTATCGTAAACAGCACTAGTGATTTCTCCCAGGGGGCGCGTCCTCCGTTGGATTGTGGAAAAGAATATCGAAAAAAGTTAAAAAAAAAAAAGCTATTTATAAAAAAGAGAAATGTAGGGAAAATTCATCCTGATACACGAATATTATCGCGACCAGCACTAGCGAATTCTGCCAGGGGGCGCACCTTCCGTGTTTCCTTTTTTAAAAAAACACCGTGAGGTGGGATGGCTTGTGCTACATTCCCAGTTTGTTCCCGTTGACTCCGAACTGAGTCTCGCAGATGAAATATATGATGGAGGAAAATTTATAAAAAAAAAAATGAACTTCATCCATCCTTTCGAACAACCTTTTGTTGGAGTACAAGAAAATACGGGTTTTCTTCCGGACCCAGTTTTTACTCAGTTCCAATAGATCTAGACGCATTGCAACCTGCAGCAACTATAGTCTCTTAAAGAATCCATGCTATTCATAAAACTGGTCACGATAATAATTTGTATATTTCTCATTAGAAAGTGTTGTTCTTTTATGAAAATAGCGGCTGTTGGGAGAGTTTTCATGAAGGAATGTACTAATTATCCAAGTACTAATTATCCGGAGACCATCCGATTTGGTCAGAATCGAAAATTATTCTGAGTTTTTTTTTTCTCTTTGAGAACTCATTTCTAAGCTGCAGGGCCATTTGTAGTAATATATTTCAGATTTTGATGATATCGGTAAAGATTAGCGTTCATTGACGGTGGTTATCGACCATATCACTTAATCAAACTATGAAGTTTAGGTACTCGTTCGACGCACAATTTGACGTTCTTTAATTCTTAAATAATACGATTCTTAAAGAATTAGATAAACCTGGAATTTTTGGCTGTTAAAAGTTTTGTCTTGGCAACCCGTGTTAGCAATTTAGTTTTTTACATGTCTAAACCCATATACAGGGTGTCTCGTAAGTAGAGCGAAATATGTAAATGAGTGATAGCAAAACTCAATAAATACTAAAAAGCTTATATTAATAATGGTTCGATTTTAAGCGGGAAAGTAGGGAATTAAAATTTTGAATATTTAATAGTTGACCGTTGTATTATAAAGGAAGGAGATGGTCCGGGGTTGCGGTAATAAAATTTTGTGATTTTTTGAATTGAATTAAAATTTTTTGATTTTTTATGTCACGTTTTTTGTTTAATAAGAAGTGATAACAAAAACACTGTTTAATTTAAGTAATTAATGGTAGCTTCACTGTAAATTAGACAAAAACAAAATTTACTTCAAATAAAAATAAGGCCTATTTGGACTTACGGAGTTGAGCTATGGGGCTCCACTAAACCATCGAATTCCTCTCGTATCCAATCCTTACAATCCAAAATCCTTCGTAAAATCCTCAATGCTCCCTACTTTATTAGAAATAAAACCATCGATAATGACCTTAATGTTCCTTTTGTTTCAGATCTGGCCCAATCCAGATACCAATCCTTCCATAATAAACTTCAGAATCATCCCAACCCTCTCGTTTCTAACCTTGCTTTCTCTTTTCTTCCTGATAACCCTCCGAGGCGTCTGAAAAGAAGATGGCCCCGTCATCTCCTAATGTAAACATATCATTAGAGTGCTACGATTGGGTAGTTACTCAGCAAGTGTTTTTCATGTCATTATATACATTATGTTCTAATTTACTAGTTGTATTTATTTAATACAGTTGTAAATGTCTTTAAGAAATAAAATAAAAATAAATAAATAAAAATAAATAAGAGTTTGCTTTTGTAAAAACCATGGAAAGAGGACTTTTGAGCAGCTAAACTAAGCTTAGGAGTGGAGGGAAATGGCTAGGGGTGGGAATACGGGTAGGGATGGGGGAAGCACCTGGTACAGAGGTGCGCCTCCCCCCCTGAGAAATTCCTGGATCCGCCACTGATAGCATTATGTAAATTTAATTTGAGATTTCGAGATATATTACGGGATTTCGAAACCTTTGAAGGAGTGAATAAAGCTCTTAATCGCTTTTTATATGTTGGGATACTTCTGACCGTTGTTCATTTATGAAGTTTGAACCAAGTTGTACAGTAACAACTACGGTCCATCTCTCTTTCCAGAGCACTTTGAATTTCGGCTTATGCGATTTGTTGTACAAGCCTTCGTCATTCTCACTTACTCCTCAAGAGCTGATGGCTCGGTTATGGTCTTTCATACACAGTACATAATAAAACATAGTTTTATAAAAAAATTTACATAAGTTATTCAAATAAAATTGTAATAAAAATTTATATAAATCACTAATTGGCTAGTTATTATTATTTACCTCCACGCGATGTTGATGATGTATAACAGTACATAAACCATATGTTACTTCTTATTTTGTTATCCGAGATTTCAACATACACCATATCGCTTCCTACTTTTTGTTACTCAGTTATGCTGTGTATACATTCTGTACAACATAGAGAAGACATATACTATTATGAATGAATTTCACTTTTGTGGAATAAATGCTAAAGGATAAATTGTGATTTAGGTTGAAAAGCAACTATGAACACGAGACAGTTATCAAAATTTGTATACATAAAAAATTAATTTTTAATACCCCTGTGGTAAAAACAGAAATTAAACTAGAAATGGAAATCATTAAAGTGAAATCTCTTTTGGAGCGCTTGGCACACACCTAAGGGTGTGGAGGTGCCCCATCACCTTACTGTTAACCAACATGTTTTCTGTTTTCAATAAAACACAAATACTTGCAATTGAGATAAGGCCTTAAAATGTAGCCCAGTGACAGAAGAAGGCGTTAAACAGACAAATTGTCAAATTTCATTATTCATTATTGCGATCATAAAAAAATAATAAATAAATAAAAATAAAAAAAGCAATAAAATTATTGGAACGTCCCACAAGCCATAACGCCGAAGCTTTTTGCGTTTTATTGGTATAATCAAAGTTACATTAATAACTGGTAACAAAAAAAATTATTTGCTCGTTTGGAACGTTTAAGTTAGTAAGTGGCAAATATTAAGACATAAAAATAATAAAAATTTATCCAAAATGGAGGTCGGAGCGACTCGTCTGAGGTAGGCACACAGTGTGTGGAGAGGTTCTCAAGATTCGTCAATCGAGAAGTGCGAGCGAGTCTCTCGTTGAGACTGATTCGTCGTCGTGAGCGAGTCTCTCGTTGAGACTGGTTCATCGTCGTCGTCGTGGGTTCGTGTCTCAGGAGCACTTCGTACCTCCACGTGGGGTTGTCGAGGTTTAACTCTATATAAAATACAACTTGTCTGCTATTTCGTCATCTGAGGACTCGATAAATGAAATATTTAATTATGCCTCTGGAATTCGAAAACTATTTTATAAATATTCGATAAAATAAAATTTGTGTTCAACGATAAACGAATATAGCATATTTGTCTGCTTAGTAAACAGGTTTAGGTTGTTATTGCTGACTACTTTTCTTATAGACTTGATTTGAACTGAACATCTAGCGCTACCTGGTGGGTAATTCTGGATCTAACGTTAACCACTGAGTTTAGCTTCTCAAGGGTTTTTAAATTTCAAAAAACTTTAAGCGTCTTGTGTATAACTATGATTTTACTTGAATTAATTTTCACATTCCATTATATCGGACTAACAGACGTTGTGAGAAATAGGCATCTACAGCTATATCAATATTGCTAACTCACTTAGTTTTGGGATTATTTTTATTTCTCCCAATATAAGGCAAGGATTCTTTGCTCATTGGATTGAAGGTTTGATTTTAAAATAATGATTTTTTATTTTTTGCAGTTTATAACTATATACATCTCATTTAAAAAAACGGAAAATCAGGTTTTCCTCAATGACTGCACTCGGCACCCATTTTATTCATAAAGTTTTTCAATGGTTCTGGTAATTGGCGCAACATAATGTTTTCTTTATCATCCAACTACATAGTTTATTCATCATCACCAGGAGGTTCAATTTTAAATTCGTATGTAAGCCGTGTTGTATAAACAACAACTTATTCATCAAACATTAGTATGTTCTAACATATGCTAGATCTGGGTTAATCAAAAAACCATAGAATCAATAGAAACTACAATTAATTGCTTTTCATTTATAATTATTGGTAATGTTAGAAACAGCGGCTGATGTGCACTTAGCCAATATTTGAAGGTATGAGATGATTATTTTAAGGCTTAAGATTTGTGAAATAATAAAACCAACTTAATATCATCCGATCCCACTCATTTTGATTAATTTATGTGTTCAAAATTTATGATGTTCATTGTCCACAGTTCTGGGGTGCTTATCTGGTACTAATGATGTTACAGGAAGCAAAATATTACTATGATCTGACTTCATCGAAGAAGTCCATTTATTATAGTTATGAAAAAGAGAAAGAAATGTTCTTTTCTTCTCATTCACCGGTATTGATTAGTAAAAAATTAGATATATACTACCTGTGAGGTATTTAATTATTTATTCGAGGCACAATAAATGAGACAAAGGCAGTATCAATTCATGTTGAGTATTAAATTTTACATATTGGAAATTAGAAGAATGGCGGTTATAATTCCATGGAAAAAAAAAAATAGCAACAAACATTATTCTTAAATTGATTTGGATTCTTTAGCAAATAAAATTAAATACGTAATTATATTTCAGAAACATCATAAGATATTGACCAGCCCTAATGAAGAATTCAGCTCATGGCTTGGCTTTCTTTTTGTCAAGAATTAATAGAGTGCGCTAGTAGTTGGTTCCAAGTTTCAAGTGGAAAGAGATTAGTAATCATTAGGAAGATATTGTGTAAATAAACTGCAGAAAAGTGAAATTCATCGTAACGGTGTGTGCCATTCATATGCTCTGTAAAACAACACAATGCATACTTGGGCAATAGAAAGCTGAAAACTGTATGCCATGTGGTGAAATCTCGGATAACAAAATAAAGGTTAACATATACTATATATACCTTTAAAGAAGATGAGCCGTGCATGGAGGTACGATGTGCCCCTGAGTCATGAGTACAAGACGGTCTTAACGCCCGATGAAACCTCACATCCTTAACTGGATAACAAGTGCAGCCCAACCTACTCATGGAGTACGGTTTACATCTACTCAGAGGGCGCGGGTCTTGACCTCCATTTTGCAAACTGTCTAGGTGATTATTGATTTATAATTTTTTTTGTTTTGTTACTTAAAATTTGGTTTTAATGTCTTCCTTTTCTTACTTTCCTCGCCGTTAAGGCTGTACAGGGTTTTGAGGGCGTACTGACGGTGTGAGGGCGGTGGATCAATCCTACAGTTAAAAGACCCCTCTGGTCATCGGGAGGCGAATTCGTACTTATTTTATCGCGTTAGCCCCCTCGGTCTCCCCACCCCATCGATTTTAATAACTAATGTTATATCCCATGATAATTAAGTGTAACATTAGTCGAGAATGACAAATGAAAATTCGTTTAATGTACTATATTATAATCCATTGACTTGTATTTTACTGATAGTCATGCAGTACAACAATCCCATAAAGTTTTTGAAAAAGCTAAAATAAAAACCATCAATTGATTTCGCTGTTTTTTCATGGTCCTTCTTCAAGACCCATCCATGGGTTTGTGCTCTGATCCCTGATTGATCCGGTTATCGTACGAATTATTTTCATCTCAACTCTTTCAATTAATTCTTTTCTCTTGAATAATGATTAGGGCCAGGTCTTGCAGCTATATATTAGCCTCTCTCACCCTTGGAGGCTGTAAACAAAAAAAAGTTTCTAAAAGCAGCTACTTAAAGAAAGTAGAAATATAGGGAAAATTCATCCTCATAAACAATGAATTTCCTAATAATGTAATATAAAAAAAAAATTATCATCGTGACCAGCACAAGCGAATTCTACCAGTGCCTTCCCTTGGATGGTAGAACAAAATTGCAAAAAAAGAAACACCCATTTAAAGAAAAGAAATATATAGGAAATATTCATCCTCATACACGAATTCCTAATGAAATTAAAAAAAACTTACTATAGTAATCAGCACTACCGAATACTGCCATGGGGCGCGCCTTCCATTGGATATTGAAAAAAAAGTCCAAACAACACCTATTTAATGAAAAGAGAAAAAAAGGGAAAATTGATCCTCATAGACAAATTTCCTAATGTTATACAAAAAAATATTATCGTAAACAGCACTAGTGATTTCTGCCAGGGGGCGCGTCCTCCGTTGGATTGTGGAAAAGAATATCGAAAAAAGTTAAAAAAAAAAAAGCTATTTATAAAAAAGAGAAATGTAGGGAAAATTCATCCTGATACACGAAATTATATATCGCGACCAGCACTAGCGAATTCTGCCAGGGGGCGCACCTTCCGTGTTTCCTTTTTTAAAAAAACACCGTGAGGTGGGATGAATTGTGCTACATTCCCAGTTTGTTCCCATTGACTCCGAACTGAGTCTCGCAGATGAAATATATGATGGAGGAAAATTTATTATAAAAAAAAAATGAACTTCATCCATCCTTTCGAACAACCTTTTGTTGTAGTACAAGAAAATACGGGTTTTCATCAGGACCCAGTTTTTACTCAGTTCCAATAGATCTAGACGCATTTGCAACCTGCAGCAACTATAGTCTCTTGAAGAATCCATGCTATTCATAAAACTGGTCACGATAATAATTTGTATATTTCTCATTAGAAAGTGTTGTTCTTTTATGAAAATAGCGGCTGTTGGGAGAGTTTTCATGAAGGAATGTACTAATTATCCAAGTACTAATTATCCGGAGACCATCCGATTTGGTCAGAATCGGAAATTATTCTGAGTTTTTTTTTTCTCTTTGAGAACTCATTTCTAAGCTGCAGGCCATTTGTAGTAATATATTTCAGATTTTGACGATATCGGTAGGAGTGAATAAAGCTCTTAATCGCTTTTTATATGTTGGGATACTTCTGACCGTTGTTCATTTATGAAGGTTGAACCAAGTTGTACAGTAACAACTACGGTCCATCTCTCTTTCCAGAGCACTTTGAATTTCGGCTTATGCGATTTGTTGTACAAGCCTTCGTCATTCTCACTTACTCCTCAAGAGCTGATGGCTCGGTTATGGTCTTTCATACACAGTACATAATAAAACATAGTTTTATAAAAAAATTACATAAGTTATTCAAATAAAATTGTAATAAAAATTTATATAAATCACTAATTGGCTAGTTATTATTATTTACCTCCACGCGATGTTGATGATGTTATCAGTACACAAACCATATGTTACTTCTTATTTTGTTATCCGAGATTTCAACATACACCATATCGCTTCCTACTTTTTGTTACTCAGTTATGCTGTGTATACATTCTGTACAACATAGAGAAGACATATACCATTATGAATGAATTTCACTTTTGTGGAATCAACGGTCGTGTTTCTACATCGTCTCTCAGAATTTGCTTATTTTACAGTGAAATCTTTGAGATTATCTATTCAAAACAGGCCAAGAGTACATAACAACAATTGATATTTATTGTTTGTTATAAATTATAGGGTTATTTTTATTTATTTTTTTTTATTTATTTATTTTTTTTTTTTTTTTTCCCCTTATATGCGATATCACCATCAGGCCATGTCTAGTAGAGCGTCTATCAAGAGAATTCGGCCGTTAGGCTCAACACCTTGTTCTTCGCCAGTCAAACAAAAGCCTCGTCAATGTCGTCAAACACCTGCAGTAACGCCTATTAGCTCCAGAGAAAATGAAACCCAGCCAGGAACATCATCAAAACCAACAATTGAAGAACTTCAGCAACAACCAGGTACATCTTCACAAGAGATAACCGAACAATCTCCGTTTTTCACCCCTAACCCCTATCAGGTGCTTCAGAATGATAAAGAAGTGATGGAATCCGCTTCAATACCAAGAGATCCACGACCTCCACCCATATTCGTTAAAAACATAAAAAATTTTCAGTTACTATGCTCACAACTGAACAAAATAACAGGCTCTGGAAGCTATTCATGTCTAAGCAGAACAAAGGACACGAAGATATCACCAGATACAGCTGAAACCTACAGAAAAATTGTGAAGTATCTAATGGAAACCAACGCGGATTTTCATACGTACCAATTACGGCAAGATCGAGCTTTGAGGGTAGTCATAAGAAATCTACACCCCTCAACACCAACCGAAGCAATAGAAGAAGAATTGAAAAATTTAGGTTTCATAGTGCGCCAGATTACAAATGTACAGAAGGAGAGTAAAGAACAGCCAGGAGTAAAAGTTCCTCTACCCTTATTTTTCGTAGATTTGGAGCCAAATCAAGGGATCGAAAAAATATATGAAATTAGAAGAATATACTACACAAGTGTTATAGTAGAGAAGCCATATCCTAAGAGGGAAATCGTACAGTGTCACAATTGCCAGGCATATGGCCATACCAGGACTTACTGCCATCATCTTCCGCGCTGTGTGAAGTGTGGAGAGCAGCACAAATCCGGGGAGTGCACAAAACCGAAACGGGATCCTGCAGTTTGTGCTTTGTGCCTTGAAGGACATCCAGCGAACTATAAAGGCTGTCAGATCTACAAGAATATCAAATCAAGATATCAAAAATCCCGGACCCAAGAAGAAGCAGAGGCATCAAGAAGAGAACCTAACGCATCAAGAAGAGGACCTTCAAAAATAATTGACCCAACGGTGTCTTTTGCACACTTATTAGGAGGTAAGAATGATGTTACTTATTGTGAGACCCTGCCGCAACAACAACACATGCCTCAAAATTCTCAACCCCACCCTCAACATCTTAATCAAACTTCACCTAATCAACAGTTTTATCAACACCAAATTCCCCACATTCCTCCTCCCTCAAATACCACAGATCTTACCAGTTTATTTACATCTTTCCTCTCCGAATTCAGATCCCTTGTTACTCCTTTGATATCTCTTCTCACCAATCTTGTATCACATTTTATCCCTCCCGCTAAAAATCCTTAAATGACTTCCAATAAACCTTTATCCATTCTCCTTTGGAATGCGAATGGTGTTAGGAATCATACAAACGAACTAACTACATTATTACTTGACAAAAATATTGACGTGGCACTAATTACTGAAACTCGACTAACCACTAAACAGCACTTCAAAATACCACAATACCTGACATATCGTACTGACCACCCTGACGGAAAAGCACATGCCGGTACTGCTGTCATTGTACACCAATCCCTCTCCCATCACATACTCCCGTTAGCTACACATGATTTCCTACAGTTCACCGCTATCGTGATAAAAACCTTTTCCTTTCCGGTTACCCTTGCATCAGCGTATTGCCCTCCTAACCGATCCATATCCAATGCCCAATTCCGTTCTCTCCTCGACTCCTTAGGACATCACTTCATCTTGGGTGCAGACCTAAATGCCAAACATCAACAATGGGGTTCTAGAACCACGAATACTCGTGGCCGAACCCTGCTGTCTGCACTCAATTCCCAACGTTTTCACCTCCTTTCCCCCAACTCTCCTACCTACTGGCCTACAGATCCCAACCGTAATCCTGATCTCCTTGATTTCTTTATCCACAGCGGCTTAAGTCCCCTCAATTGTTCCATTACACGTCTAAATGAACTTTCCTCTGACCATAGTCCTCTAATCCTTAATGTTTCACTTGAACCCGTTCCCAAACCTTCTCCACCGTCATTTATTAGGGGTCCAGTTAACTGGGACCTTTTCCGCCAAATCATCTCCGATAAAATTGATCTTAACATAACCCTCAAAACTCCCGATGACCTTGATAGTGCCGTAAATTCCTTTACTACCACAATCCAACAAGCTGCCTGGACTGCCTCCTTCCCTAAAGACTCCTCCAGAATTCCTAAAAAGACCATTCTACCCCAACACCTCCTTGACCTAATCCACACCAAACGCCGTGCCAGATTATTGTGGCAACGTACCCGACATCCTGCCGACCGCTGCTCCTATAATTATTACTGCAAAAAATTAAAACTGGAATTAGCCACCTTCAGATCACATTCCTTCAACTCCTACCTATCCTCCCTCTCTTCTCGCGACAATTCCCTTTGGAAAACCACAACCAAAATCCTAAATCCTCACCGCATTTCCCATCCCCTCCGACGAGATGATGGCTCCTGGGCAGCATCTGACGAAGATAAGGCTGAGGAGTTCGCCATTCACCTATCCAATACATTTATTTCACATCCGGAATCCCATCCTGCCCACACCGTAACAGTAGAAGAACTCCTTACATCACCAATCCCACTTTCCTTGCCCCCAAAAGCTATTCATCCTTCCGAAGTGAAATTTCAATTAAAAAAACTAATCCCCCGTAAAGCTCCTGGACATGATCTCCTTACCCCTCAAATCCTTCGACAACTTCCATCCAAAGCAGTCATATTCCTTACATATATCTACAATTGTATCCTACGCACCACCCACTTCCCTCTGCTATGGAAACACTCCACTATTATCCTTTTCCCAAAACCAGGCAAACCTCCCAATATCTCAACATCCTATAGACCAATTAGCCTACTCCCAATCCTTTCAAAAATTTTTGAAAAGATCCTTTTGAAACGAATCCTACCCATTATAGAATCCCAAAATATTCCTTCCCATCAGTTTGGTTTTCGCTCCCAACATTCTACTGTTCAACAAGGACTCCGAGTTGTTGATCATATTTCCTCAGCTCTAGAAAACAAGGAATACTGTTCGGGTGCATTTCTGGACATTGCACAGGCATTTGACCGGGTATGGCACTCCGGACTGCTCTTCAAGCTTAAAATCCACTTACCTCAGTCCTTGTACCTAGTCCTCCGATCCTACCTCTCTGACCGCTCCTTCCGAGTTCGCTGTGGAACAGAATTTTCCAATATCTACTCCGTTAAAGCCGGTGTTCCCCAAGGCAGCGTCTTGGGTCCCGTGCTTTACATCCTCTTTACTGCTGACATCCCTGTTCATCCCGATACTTTTCTTGCAACATTCGCTGACGACACCGCAATCTTATCATCCAACTCTGATCCCAACATAGCATCCTTAAATCTCCAAAACCACCTCACCTTGATTGAGCACTGGTGTAATAACTGGCGCATTAAAGTTAATGAATCTAAATGCCAACATATTACCTTTACACTCCGACGCAGTTCCTGTCCACCAGTACACTTTAATTCCATCCAGCTTCCTTACTCAGACACAGTCCGGTATCTTGGTTTTCATTTAGACCGAAGACTAACGTGGAACCCACATACTAGACTCAAAAGACAAGAACTCAACCGACGATACGGCCAGCTATACAGACTACTAAACAGAAAATCCAAACTTTCTATTGAAAACAAATTACTTATCTACAAGACAATACTGAAACCTATATGGACATACGGACTTGAACTGTGGGGGACAGCAAAAGCTTCTAACATCAAACGTATTCAATCCTTTCAATCTAAAGTCCTTCGAACAATAGTTGATGCTCCGTTCTATGTAAATAACAAAATCCTACACCATGACCTTAATATCCCATTTGTCCTAGACCTTATTCCAGAAAAATTCTCCAAATTTCACCAGAACCTTACCTATCATCCAAATCCCCTTGCACAATCTCTATCCAGCACCACCCATCCTTACAATCCTCCTCGAAGGTTGAAGCGGCAGTGGCCCAGAGACCTTCTGTAAATAAGCATCTATTGGAGTTTTGGCAATGGCCAGATCCTCCACTCAAGCCCGAGTGTGTATGATTAGGTTAGTTCTTTTGTTTATATACATTTATTTTATTTTATTGTATTTATTTTTATTTTATTTTATTGTATTTATTTTTATTTTATTTTATTGTATTTATTTTTATTTTATTTTATTGTATTTATTATTATTAAGTTTCTGTATTATTATTATTTTTTTTATTTATTGTAAATAGAGTGTGAGTGTGTTCTCTGAACACTATTACAAATGTCCTTGATGTGACAGAATGTGATATTTCTAAATAAACAAATAAATAAAAAAACTTTTGTGGAATAAATGCTAAAGGATAAATTGTGATTTAGGTTGAAAAGCAACTATGAACACGAGACAGTTATCAAAATTTGTATACATAAAAAATTAATTTTTAATACCCCTGTGGTAAAAACAGAAATCAAACTAGAAATGGAAATCATTAAAGTGAGACCTCTTTTGGAGCGCTTGCCACACACCTAAGGGTGTGGAGGTGCCCCATCACCTTACTGTTAACCATCTTGATTTCTGTTTTCAATAAAACTCAAATACTTGTAATTAAGATAAGGCCTTAAAATGTAGCCCAGTGACAGAAGAAGGCGTTAAACACACAAATTGTCAAATTTCATTATTCATTATTGCGATCATAAAAAAATAATAAATAAATAAAAATAAAAAAGCAATAAAATTATTGGAACGTCCCACAAGCCATATCGCCGAAGCTTTTTGCGTTTTTGATTGGTATAATCAAAGTTACATTAATAATTGGCAACACAAAAATTTATTTACTCGTTTGGAACGTTTAAGTTAGTAAGTGGCAAATATTAAGACATAAAAATAATAAAAATTTATCCAAAATGGAGGTCGGAGCGACTCGTCTGAGGTAGGCACACAGTGTGTGGAGAGGTTCTCAAGATTCGTCAATCGAGAAGTGCGAGCGAGTCTCTCGTTGAGACTGATTCGTCGTCGTCGTCGTGGGTTCGTGTCTCAGGAGCACTTCGTACCTCCACGTGGGGTTGTCGAGGTTTAACTCTATATAAAATACAACTTGTCTGCTATTTCGTCATCTGAGGACTCAATAAATTAAATATTTAATTATGCCTCTGGAATTCGAAAACTATTTTATAAATATTCGATAAAATAAAATTTGTGTTCAACGATAAACGAATATAGCATATTTGTCTGCTTAGTAAACAGGTTTAGGTTGTTATTGCTGACTACTTTTCTTATAGATTTGATTTGAACTGAACATCTAGCGCTACCTGGTGGGTAATTCTGGATCTAACGTTCACCACTGAGTTTAGCTTCTCAAGGGTTTTTAAATTTAAAAAACTTTAAGGGTCTTGTGTATAACTATGATTTTACTTGAATTAATTTTCACATTCCATTATATCGGACTAACAGACGTTGTGAGAAATAGGCATCTACAGCTATATCAATATTGCTAACTCACTTAGTTTTGGGATTATTTTTATTTCTCCCAATATAAGGCAAGGATTCTTTGCTCATTGGATTGAAGGTTTGATTTTAAAATAATGATTTTTTATTTTTTGCAGTTTATAACTATATACATCTCATTTAAAAAAACGGAAAATCAGGTTTTCCTCAGTGACTGCACTCGGGACCAATTTTATTCATAAAGTTTTTCAATGGTTCTGGTATTAGTGCAACAAAATGTTCTCTATATCATCCGACAACATAATTTATTCATCATCACCAGGAGGTTCAATTTTAAATTCGTATTAAAGCCGTGTTGTAAAAACAACAACTTATTCATCAAACATCAGTATGTTCTAACATATGCTAGTTCTGGGTTAATCTAAAAACCATAGAATCAATAGAAACTACAATTAATTGCTTTTCATTTATAATTATTGGTAATGTTAGAAACAGCGGCTGATGTGCACTTAGCCAATATTTGAAGGTATGAGATGATTATTTTAAGGCTTAAGATTTGTGAAATAATAAAACCAACTTAATATCATCCGATCCCACTCATTTTGATTAATTTATGTGTTCAGAATTTATGATGTTCTTTTGTCCACAGTTCTGGGGTGCTTATCTGGTACTAATGATCTTACAGGAAGCAAAATATTACTATGATCTGACTTCATCGAAGAAGTCCATTTATTATAGTTATGAAAAAGAGAAAGAAATGTTCTTTTCTTCTCATTCACCGGTATTGATTAGTAAAACATTAGATATATACTACCTGTGAGGTATTTAATTATTTATTCGAGGCACAATAAATGAGACAAAGGCAGTATCAATTCATGTTGAGTATTAAATTTTACATATTGGAAATTAGAAGAATGGCGGTTATAATTCCATGGAAAAAAAAAAATAGCAACAAACATTATTCTTAAATTGATTTGGATTCTTTAGCAAATAAAATTAAATACGTAATTATATTTCAGAAACATCATAAGATATTGACCAGCCCTACTGAAGAATTCAGCTCATGGCTTGGCTTTCTTTTTGTCAAGAATTAATAGAGTGCGCTAGTAGTTGGTTCCAAGTTTCAAGTGGAAAGAGATTAGTAATCATTAGGAAGATATTGTGTAAATAAACTGCAGAAAAGTGAAATTCATCATAACGGTGTGCGCCATTCATATGCTCTGTAAAACAACACAATGCATACTTGGGCAATAGAAAGCTGAAAACTGTATGCCATGTGGTGAAATCTCGGATAACAAAATAAAGGTTAACATATACTATATATACCTTTAAAGAAGGTGAGCCGTGCATGGAGGTACGATGTGCCCCTGAGTCATGAGTACAAGACGGTCTTAACGCCCGATGAAACCTCACATCCTTAACTGGATAACAAGTGCAGCCCAACCTACTCATGGAGTACGGTTTACATCTACTCAGAGGGCGCGGGTCTTGACCTTCATTTTGCAAACTGTCTAGGTGATTATTGATTTATAATTTTTTTTGTTTTGTTACTTAAAATTTGGTTTTAATGTCTTTCTTTTCTCACTTTCCTCTCCGTTAAGGCTGTACCGGGCTTCCCCGAACGACGGTGCGAGGGTCGTGGTTCAAAGCCAGATTGATCCGGTTATCGTACGGATTATATTCATCTCAACTCTTTCAATTAATCCTTTTCTCTTGAATAATGATTAGGGTCAGGTCTTGCAGGTATATCAGATCTGGTTATCATAGCATTATGTAATCTTAATTTGAGATTTCGAGATATATTACGGGATTTCGAAACCCTTGAAAGTGTTAATAAAGCTCTTAATCGCTTTTTATATGTTGATATACTTCTGACCGTTGTTCATTTATGAAGGTCACTGTGCAGCCGAGAAATGTGAAATTGTCCTACCATCAGAAGCAGTTTTCCATTTATGCAGTTCCTGTTGTTGTACTGAATTTTTTTGGCTTACTACCATGTTGTTCCTTTTATCAACATTTACTTGTAGGCGAATTACCCCTGATCTCTTGTCAATGTCTTAGCGATTCTCCCATTTTTCTCTTGGTTGCTTCCCATGATAGTCATTTAGCATGAATTAATGAATGATTGGCTAGCTATTATTATTTACCTCAACGCGATGTTGATGATGTTTAACTGTACATAAACCATATGTTACTTCTTATTTTGTTATCCGAGATTTCAACATACACCATATCGCTTCCTACTGTTTGTTACTCAGTTATGCTGTGTATACATTTTGCATAACATAGAGAAGACATATACCATTATGAATGAATTTCACTTTTGTGGAAGCTTTTTGCGTTTTATTGGTATAATCAAAGTTACATTAATAACTGGTAACAAAAAAAATTATTTGCTCGTTTGGAACGTTTAAGTTAGTAAGTGGCAAATATTAAGACATAAAAATAATAAAAATTTATCCAAAATGGAGGTCGGAGCGACTCGTCTGAGGTAGGCACACAGTGTGTGGAGGGGATCTCAAGATTCGTCAATCGAGAAGTGCGAACGAGTCTCTCGTTGAGACTGATTCGTCGTCGTGAGCGAGTCTCTCGTTGAGACTGTTTCGTCGTCGTCGTCGTGGGTTCGTGTCTCAGGAGCACTTCGTACCTCCCCGTGGGGTTTTTTTTTTTTTTTTTTTTTTTTTTTTTTTTTTTTTTTTTTTTTTTTTTTTCCGATCCCTCTGAAACAAAACAAACATGATATCAGTGTCATATCGGACCAGTGCACTAGCGGAACGATACTTTGAATTACCTTGACCTTTTTCTACCTGTGGTATTTGAAGGTGCGTTGAATGATTTTTGTTTGTTATCTCTTCCTGTCCATTTAAGGTCTTGATAAGATTTATGGAGTTGAGGGTCCTCCGCTCGTTAAGTGAAAATATATAAAATAAAATAAAAATTAAGCATAACGATAAAATAAGTAGGGGGGGGGGGAGGAATAGGGATATGGATAGGGATGGGGAGGGGAGGACTAGCCGTGAGGCGGGTTAAATGATTATGTTGGTGGGGTTTATTGGACCCTTACGGCCTTGCCATCTGGCAGGGAGGGGGGATGGGGTGATGGATCGGAATAATGGGTTAAAGGATGCGGGGAGGTTGTCGAAGAACTTGATATGTCTTCTTGAAATATGTTGTTGCACAAAGTCGAGTTGTAGTTCGTTATGTATGTGTTTCATGTTTCGTCTTTCTAATGTTGTCCCTTTGCAGATCTTCATGAGTATGCTGTTCTGGTATTGTTGTAGTTTCTTCAGGGCTGTGGGATATAGGTAGTGTAGGAGGGGGGCACCGTGGAGAAGTGAAGGTCTGAGTATGGCTTTATATATGAGTAATTTGAGTCTGAGTGACAGCCCTGGAGAATAGAGTAGATGGCGGAGTTGGTATGTGGTAGATTTTACTGTTTGTATTCTGTGTTGTATGTGCGCTGTGAAAGATAAGTGTGATTCGAGTTTTATTCCTAGGTATGTGAGATGTCTTTTTGTTTTTATAGTTTGACCGTTAAGTTTAGGTAGTTTTTCAGTGGTTTTCTTGTATGAGAATGTGATGGCGTCGGTTTTTGCGGGGTTGATGTGGATGTTTATGTTTTTAAGTTGGTCTATGATCAGTTGGGCTGCATTTTGTGCTCGGCGCATTGCGTGTTTAGCTCCCATGCTTGCTGTGTAGATAGCAATATCATCAGCATAAGCAGCTATTTGAACTTTGTCAATTTTGGTCCCAACTATTTGGGCAGTGTAAATATTAAATAGGATAGGCGCCAGAACTGAGCCCTGGGGGACGCCACAAGTAACTGGCCTAGGGGGTGACATGTCAGTTTTGACTCGAACTGAGAAGGTCCTGTCACTGAGATATGAGCCGATAATATCGACTAGTTGTACAGGGAATTGGTGATGCCTGAGTTTATCGATAAGGATGGAGTGGGATACAGAATCAAAAGCCTGTGTGCAGTCAAGGGAGATCATGGCTGTGGCAAGATTTTTATTTAGGTTATTAGCTGTTTCGTACTGTAATTTAGCCACGTGGTGATAACAGCTAACGCCGCGAGAGAACCCAGTTTGTTCAGGGGGTACAATGTCATGTGAATCGCAGTGTTTTCGGATGTGGATGAGGATTAGTTTCTCATATATTTTTGAGATGTGGTCGAGGAGACTGATCGGCCGATAATCTTCCGGGACCGCTCCTCGTTTCCGGGGTTTGAGGAGTGGAACGACAATAGCATGTTTCCACTCCGTTGGGAAATATCTGAGGCGTGAGCATGAGTTAAAAATGTTAAGGAGAAACATTAGGGTTTTACGGGGTAGTTGTTTGATAAGGACAGAAGGAATATTGTCCTTTCCAGCAGACTTGTTTCCCTTTGTTTTTCTCAAAATTGCAGTCAGGTCTTTATATGTGGAGAATATTGTGTTATTTAGGTTATCCGTGTGGGAGATGTGATGATAAATGGTGTCAGTACGGGCATCGTCTCGTTCTACGTAGTAGTCTGATAGAATGCTAGCCTGGTCTGCAGGAGTGAGAAGCTCATCGCCTCGAAGGATTTTCACCGATTTGGATTTGGTGTTGTGGCTTCTGACTAGTTTCCAGAATTTTTTATGGTCGTTGTGGGTCCGGCGAAGTTGTTCATGCCATATTGACGTTTTCCACTGCGACATAAGGGATGTTATTTGTCTAGTAAGGCTGTTTATGATAGGTTTGTAAGTAGGGTCTTTAGTTCTGTACCAGCAGTTCTTGATGTTGTTACGTTGTTTTATGATTGATAGGATGTGTTTTGGTGGTATGCGAAGGTGAATTGGAATGGGGTTGAAGGTGGGTATGGTGGTGTTCGCTGCATTATGGATAATGTTGTGTAATGTACTAATGGCGTTGTCGATGTCTATAGTTGTTGTAAGTGTCGTGATGTTAGGTGTGTCACTATATACTTGTGTCTTGTATTGTTTCCAGTCAGCGTGTTTGAAATTGTATTTGTAGTCTGTGGGTTGAGTTAGGGTTGAGTTATGTCCTAGTTCGTATAGTACAGGTATGTGGTCGTTGTTGCTAAAGTCTATCGTGTTGCAGTTTGTGAATCTGTGTGGTTGTTGTGTGAGTAGTAGATCAAGTGTAGACGTGATATTTGGGTTAGCATGATGTCTATAAGTGTATGCATTAGGGTGTATGATTGTATAAGTAGATTTGGTCAGGAAGTTTCCTAATGCATTAGAGTTTGTGCAGTTCCATGTATGGTGTTTGGCGTTGAGATCTCCTACTATTATGTGACGTTTGTCTGTCTCGGTGTCCTTCAGAAATAGTTTTAATATGTCAGGTTTTCCACTAGGACTACGGTAAATGCATGTAATTTTGTATGTATGTTCAAGTTTTACTTGTATAGTAATTGCTGAGTGTTTGTCGTCATTTAGTGTAGTGTTGTTTATTAATCTGGAAGGGACGTCATAACGCACCAGAAGTGCGACGCCACCATGTGATGGGGAATCTAGTCGGTATATGTGGTACCCGGGGAAGTATATGTGAGTTAGTTTGTTGATTCGTGTATCAGTCAGTGCAACGACTGATGGCTTGTGGGAAGCCAGGAGAGTTTCTAGCTCAAGTTTACGAAGCATGAGCCCTGTTATGTTATAGTTTATAATCAAATGTCTAACCATTGATGTTTTTTTGAAGTATAAGGTTAACTGTGTTTAATAGGGTTGTGAACATGGACTTCATGTCCCTGAACATGCCCACGAGTTCGGAGACCCATGGGGGCTGTTCATAGGGTGGGGATTGGGTGGTGGGAGGGGGAGCTAGGTGGGCTACTCCCGCATAAGAGTCGGGTCTTGAGGTGGTGGGCGGAGCTTGTGATGCTTTACCCTTTTGATCTTGTCTGGGGTTTGGTGCTGTATTTCTTCCAGCATGAGCCTGCACTATGTTTTGTAATAGTGCAAGTCTTTTTTCGCAATTGCGATAAGAGGCCACATGAGGGCCCTGACAATTTGCGCATTTGAGGGGGGTGTTTCGGGAGCATTCGCTGATGTCGTGGTGTTCACCACATCGTACGCATTTTATCTTGCGGGCACAGTAATTTTTTGTGTGGCCAAATTGCTGACAGTTGTAACACTGCCTGGGACCATTGATGTTCCTCAGTTTCTCAACTGAGTACCCCATATGGTCGATTGGACCAACTGCTTTGAGGTTGTCAATGGTAGTGTCAGGGTCTGTCGTGACTATAATATGTGGCAGTTCTATTTTGAAGCCATCTGCGTCGGTCTTTTTCATCCTCCATACAGATTTGAGTCCGGGTAAGCGGGCTTGGAGGGTTTCAGTAATTGAATCAAGGTCATGGTCAAGGTCCAGACCTTTAATGATGAATTTATTAAGCGGCCTTGAACCGCGTGGGGAGTAGGTGTGAAAATGAATTTCATCGCTGACATTTAGGACATGTATTGCAGCTTCGTAGTCTGGTTTGAGGTCCAAATACAATTTGGTTTCGTCCCTATTTGAACGAATGGTAAAGTTTTTGATTTTAGCATCTAATAGAGCTTTTCGTAATGCCATAGCGGACATTGCTGGTCTGATAATAATAGGAGGTGGTTTAAACGTTTTTGGCGTGGTAGAGTTTTTGTATTGTGTATTGTTACTACTGGATGGTGTAGGGTCCGTGTTATTATTCATTGTCTGTAATGCAGAAAAACTGTTGGATGTTCTCGTCGGTATGATAGTTGGTCTTGGTGCGTACGAAATTTTCTTGGGTATAATGTAGCCTTCAAAGTCAGTATTTTCGTCCTGATTGTACCTTTTCAGTTTATTTGTGGGAGAGTTGAGGTGTTCCATTGTGCTATGTTGTATCTGTGGGTCATGTTCAGAGTTGTTGTTAGTAAGTGGTGGCGTCATGATGGTGATTTAATAGAATTGTAAGTTAATTTAGACAAATTAATTAACCAAAAGGTTAATAATTAAGCTACGTACTTACGTGAACCTCACATAATGCAGGAGCACACAAGAACGAGAAATAAACAATACGGAAAACCGTTAAAAACCGTTAAAAACCGTTAAGAGCTGTAGTGACGTCACCAGCGATGTACACTGCAAGCAAGCCAGGAACAGACTGTGGGGTTGTTGAGGTTTAACTCTATATAAAATACAACTTGTCTGCTATTTCGTCATCTGAGGACTCAATAAATTAAATATTTAATTATGCCTCTGGAATTCGAAAACTATTTTATAAATATTCGATAAAATAAAATTTGTGTTCAACGATAAACGAATATAGCATATTTGTCTGCTTAGTAAACAGGTTTAGGTTGTTATTGCTGACTACTTTTCTTACAGACTTGATTTGAACTGAACATCTAGCGCTACCTGGTGGGTAATTCTGGATCTAACGTTAACCACTGAGTTTAGCTTCTCAAGGGTTTTTAAATTTAAAAAACTTTAAGCGTCTTGTGTATAACTATGATTTTACTTGAATTAATTTTCACATTCCATTATATCGGACTAACAGACGTTGTGAGAAATAGGCATCTACAGCTATATCAATATTGCTAACTCACTTAGTTTTGGGATTATTTTTATTTCTCCCAATATAAGGCAAGGATTCTTTGCTCATTCGGTTGAAGGTTTGATTTTAAATTAAGATTTTTTATTTTTTGCAGTTTATAACTATATACATCTCATTTAAAAAAACGGAAAATCAGGTTTTCCTCAATGACTGCACTCGGCACCAATTTTATTCATAAAGTTTTTCAATGGTTCTGGTAATTGGCGCAACATAATGTTTTCTTTATCATCCAACTACATAGTTTATTCATCATCACCAGGAGGTTCAATTTTAAATTCTTATGTAAGCCGTGTTGTATAAACAACAACTTATTCATCAAACATTAGTATGTTCTAACATATGCTAGATCTGGATTAATTCAAAAACTATAGAATCAATAGAAACTACAATTAATTGCTTTTCATTTATAATTATTGGTAATGTTAGAAACAGCGGCTGATGTGCACTTAGCCAATATTTGAAGGTATGAGATGATTATTTTAAGGCTTAAGATTTGTGAAATAATAAAACCAACTTAATATCATCCGATCCCACTCATTTTGATTAATTTATGTGTTCAAAATTTATGATGTTCTTTTGTCCACAGTTCTGGGGTGCTTATCTGGTACTAATGATCTTACAGGAAGCAAAATATTAATATGATCTGACTTCATCGAAGAAGTCCATTTATTATAGTTATGGAAAAGAGAAAGAAATGTTCTTTTCTTCTCATTCACCGGTATTGATTAGTAAAAAATTAGATATATACCACCTGTGAGGTATTTAATTATTTATTCGAGGCACAATAAATGAGACAAAGGCAGTATCAATTCATGTTGAGTATTAAATTTTACATATTGGAAATTAGAAGAATGGCGGTTATAATTCCATGGAAAAAAAAAATAGCAACAAACATTATTCTTAAATTGATTTGGATTCTTTAGCAAATAAAATTAAATACGTAATTATATTTCAGAAACATCATAAGATATTGACCAGCCCTAATGAAGAATTCAGCTCATGGCTTGGCTTTCTTTTTGTCAAGAATTAATAGAGTGCGCTAGTAGTTGGTTCCAAGTTTCAAGTGGAAAGAGATTAGTAATCATTAGGAAGATATTGTGTAAATAATCTGCAGAAAAGTGAAATTCATCTTAATGGTGTGTGCCATTCATATGCTCTGTAAAACAACACAATGCATACCTGTGCAATAGAAAGCTGAAAACTGTATGCCATGTGGTGAAATCTCGGATAACAAAATAAAGGTTAACATATACTATATATACCTTTAAAGAAGATGAGCCGTGCATGGAGGTACGATGTGCCCCTGAGTCATGATTACAAGATGGTCTTAACGCCCAATGAAACCTCACATCCTTAACTGGATAACAAGCGCAGCCCAACCTACTCATGGAGTACGGTTTACATCTACTCAGAGGGCGCGGGTCTTGACCTCCATTTTGCAAACTGTCTAGGTGATTATTGATTTATAATTTTTTTTGTTTTGTTACTTAAAATTTGGTTTTAATGTCTTTCTTTTCTTACTTTCCTCGCCGTTAAGGCTGTACAGGGTTTTGAGGGCGTACTGACGGTGTGAGGGCGGTGGATCAATCCTACAGTTAAAAGACCCCTCTGGTCATCGGGAGGCGAATTCGTACTTATTTTATCGCGTTAGCCCCCTCGGTCTCCCCATCCCATCGATTTTAATAACTAATGTTATATCCCATGATAATTAAGTGTAACATTAGTCGAGAATGACAAATGAAAATTCGTTTAATTTACTATATTATAAACCATTGACTTGTATTTTACTGATAGTCATGCAGTACAACAATCCCATAAAGTTTTTGAAAAAGCTAAAATAAAAACCATCAATTGATTTCGCTGTTTTTTCATGGTCCTTCCTCAAGACCCATCCATGGGTTTGTGCTCTGATCCCTGATTGATCCGGAAAATTCATCCTCATAAACAATGAATTTCCTAATAATGTAATATAAAAAAAAAAATTATTATCGTGACCAGCACAAGCGAATTCAACCAGCGCCTTTTCTTGGTTGGTAGAAAAAAATTGCAAAAAAAGAAACACCCATTTAAAGAAAAGAAATATATAGGAAATATTCATCCTCATACACGAATTCCTAATGAAATTAAAAAAAACTTACTATAGTAACCAGCACTATAGAATACTGCCATGGGGCGCGCCTTCCATTGGATATTGAAAAAAAAGTCCAAACAACACCTATTTAATGAAAAGAGAAAAAAAGGGAAAATTGATCCTCATAGACGAATTTCCTAATGTTACACAAAAAAATATTATCGTAAACAGCACTAGTGATTTCTGCCAGGGGGCGCGTCCTCCGTTGGTTTGTGGAAAAGAATATCGAAAAAAGTTTTAAAAAAAAGAAGCTATTTATAAAAAAGAGAAATGTAGGGAAAATTCATCCTCATACACGAATTTCTTAATGAAATTAAAAAAAAAATACTGTAGCGACCAGCACAAGCGAATTCTGCCAGGGGGCGCACCTTCCGTGTTTCCTTTTTTAAAAAAACACCATGAGATGGAATGGCTTGTTCTACATTCCCAGTTTGTTCCCGTTGACTCCGAACTGAGTCTCGCAGATGAAATATATGATGGAGGAAAATTTATTTTAAAAAAAAAATGGACTTCATCCATCCTTTCGAACAACCTTTTGTTGGAGTACAAGAAAATACGGGTTTTTTCCGGACCCAGTTTTTACTCAGTTCCAATAGATCTAGACGCATTGCAACCTGCAGCAACTATAGTCTCTTGAAGAATCCATGCTATTCATAAAACTGGTCACGATAATAATTTGTATATTTCTCATTAGAAAGTGTTGTTCTTTTATGAAAATAGCTGCTGTTGGGAGAGTTTTCATGAAGGAATGTACTAATTATCCAAGTACTAATTATCCGGAGACCATCCGATTTGGTCAGAATCGGAAATTATTCTGAGTTTTTTTTTCTCTTTGAGAACTCATTTCTAAGCTGCAGACCATTTGTAGTAATATATTTAAGATTTTGACGATATCGGTAAAGATTAGCGTTCATTGACGGTGTTTAACCAACCCATATCACTTAATCAAACTATGAAGTTTAGGTACTCGTTCGACGCACAATTTGACGTTCTTTAATTATTAATTATACGATTCTTAAAGAATTAGATAAACCTGGAATTTTTCGCTGTTAAAAGTTTTGTCTTGGCAACCCGTGTTAGCAATTTAATTTTTTACATGTCTAAACCCATATACAGGGTGTCTCGTAAGTAGAGCGAAATATGTAAATGAGTGATAGCAAAACTCAATAAATACTAAAAAGCTTATATTAATAATGGTTCGATTTTTAGCGGGAAAGTAGGGAATTAAAATTTTGAATATTTAATAGTTGACCGTTGTATTATAAAGGAAGGAGATGGTCCGGGGTTGCGGTAATAAAATTTTGTGAATTTTTGAATTGAATTAAAATTTTTTGATTTTTTATGTCACGTTTTTTGTTTAATAAGAAGTGATAACAAAAACACTGTTTAATTTAAGTAATTAATGGTAGCTTCACTGTAAATTAGACAAAAACAAAATTTACTTCAAATAAAAATAAGGCCTATTTGGACTTACGGAGTTGAGCTGTGGGGCTCCACTAAACCATCGAATTCCTCTCGTATCCAATCCTTACAATCCAAAATCCTTCGTAAAATCCTCAATGCTCCCTACTTTGTTAGAAATAAAACCATCCATAATGACCTTAATGTTCCTTTTGTTTCAGATCTGGCCCAATCCAGATACCTATCCTTCCATAATAAACTTCAGAATCATCCCAACCCTCTCGTTTCTAACCTTGCTTCCTCTTCAATTCCTGATAACCCTCCGAGGCGTCTGAAAAGAAGATGGCCCCGTCATCTCCTAATGTAAACATATCATTAGAGTGCTACCATTGGGTAGTTACTCAGTAAGTGTTTTTCATGTCATTATATACATTATGTTCTAATTTACTAGTTGTATTTATTTAATACAGTTGTAAATGTCTTTAAGAAATAAAATAAAAAAATAAATAAATAAAAATAGAGTTTGCTTTTGTAAAAACCATGGAAAGAGGACTTTTGAGCAGCTAAACTAAGCTTAGGAGTGGAGGGAAATGGCTAGGGATGGGAATACGGGTAGGGATGGGGAAAGCACCTGGTACACGCCCCCCTCCCTGAGAAATTCCTGGATCCGCTACTGATAGCATTATGTAAATTTAATTTGAGATTTCGAGATATATTACGGGATTTCGAAACCTTTGAAGGAGTGAATAAAGCTCTTAATCGCTTTTTATATGTTGGGATACTTCTGACCGTTGTTCATTTATGAAGGTTGAACCAAGTTGTACAGTAACAACTACGGTCCATCTCTCTTTCCAGAGCACTTTGAATTTCGGCTTATGCGATTTGTTGTACAAGCCTTCGTCATTCTCACTTACTCCTCAAGAGCTGATGGCTCGGTTATGGTCTTTCATACACAGTACATAATAAAACATAGTTTTATAAAAAAATTTACATAAGTTATTCAAATAAAATTGTAATAAAAATTTATATAAATCACTAATTGGCTAGTTATTATTATTTACCTCCACGCGATGTTGATGATGTATAACAGTACATAAACCATATGTTACTTCTTATTTTGTTATCCGAGATTTCAACATACACCATATCGCTTCCTACTTTTTGTTACTCAGTTATGCTGTGTATACATTCTGTACAATATAGAGAAGACATATACTATTATGAATGAATTTCACTTTTGTGGAATAAATGCTAAAGGATAAATTGTGATTTAGGTTGAAAAGCAACTATGAACACGAGACAGTTATCAAAATTTGTATACATAAAAAATTAATTTTTAATACCCCTGTGGTAAAAACAGAAATTAAACTAGAAATGGAAATCATTAAAGTGAAATCTCTTTTGGAGCGCTTGGCACACACCTAAGGGTGTGGAGGTGCCCCATCACCTTACTGTTAACCAACATGTTTTCTGTTTTCAATAAAACACAAATACTTGCAATTGAGATAAGGCCTTAAAATGTAGCCCAGTGACAGAAGAAGGCGTTAAACAGACAAATTGTCAAATTTCATTATTCATTATTGCGATCATAAAAAAATAATAAATAAATAAAAATAAAAAAAGCAATAAAATTATTGGAACGTCCCACAAGCCATAACGCCGAAGCTTTTTGCGTTTTATTGGTATAATCAAAGTTACATTAATAACTGGTAACAAAAAAAATTATTTGCTCGTTTGGAACGTTTAAGTTAGTAAGTGGCAAATATTAAGACATAAAAATAATAAAAATTTATCCAAAATGGAGGTCGGAGCGACTCGTCTGAGGTAGGCACACAACACAGTGTGTGGGAGAGGTTCTCAAGATTCGTCAATCGAGAAGTGCGAGCGAGTCTCTCGTTGAGACTGATTCGTCGTCGTGAGCGAGTCTCTCGTTGAGACTGGTTCATCGTCGTCGTCGTGGGTTCGTGTCTCAGGAGCACTTCGTACCTCCACGTGGGGTTGTCGAGGTTTAACTCTATATAAAATACAACTTGTCTGCTAT